>MCFG01000239.1:105000-109284 GCA_002104895.1 Anaeromyces robustus | reverse complement strand
AAGACTAGCAGCAGCAGCAGCGTTATCAACACTGAATTCACGTTTGATTGGAACGAAACCATCTTTAAGACTGAATAATATTGGATTAGCATCCTTTCCAGAGAAGAATTCTTCACAAGTTAAAGCTGGCTTACCATCACAAGTATCAGTGTAGATATCACTAGCAAAGTTATCAGACTAAGTTTTTTTAAATAAATAATAAATAAATAAATGTATATTAGACATTTTGTTTTATTTTAAATATTAATTAAAATAGTAATAATCAAACAATATTCATTATAGTATTTTTATAGATTTTAATATTTCTTTTTATTTATTATTATTATTATTTACCTTTCTTGGAACACGGAATGAAATTGGTTCAACAGCAGTACTGTGAAGTTTGTATAAACGGGCAACTTCAACTTCTGCAGTATCAACAGCACGCTTTGGTAAGAAGCCCATACCACGTTGTGGTTCACTACTCTTGTATTCTGTTTATAATTTAACATTTAAATAATATTCAAATATATTAATAAATCATTCAAATTTTAATTATTAATATAATAATATTATTTATATGTATAATGATAATATTTACCAGAAAGGAAGTATAATTGTTGGTTGTCATCAACAAATTCGTAGTAACGAATGTTACCATCACCCTTACCAGCTAAGTAAATCATTCTAGTATCATTATCATAGAATGGCATAAGTACACCAGAACTAGTATCAATGTTTTCTTGAACAATTGGTGTACTAAAGTTCTTAGTATCATAAACGAATAATTGACGATCACTAGTTCTACTGAAACCAGTAGTAGCAACCTTATCTAAGTCTCCCATCCAAACTGCTCTTGAACCCTTAACACCTTGATGACCACTAGTTTCCTATTTATAATAAAAAAATTTTTTTTCAAATTTTTTATAAGAAAAAAAAATGAATTATTAATATTTCATTTTTTTTTATCGTTTATGAAACTAAAATAATATTTTATATATCATTATAATTTATATATTACTTACCATAGCAATTTTACCAGCACGGACATCAAATACTCTAATAGTCTTATCTCTACAACTAGTACATAATAAACTACCATTGTAACTCCATGTAAGAGATTGAATAATTTCAGAGTGACCATTTAATTGAACCTTTTCTTCACCATTGGTAATATCCCAAATACGAACGGTTAAATCACCACTAGCACTAGCTAAAACATTATCAGCAACTGGATGAAAAAGAACATGTCCAACTTTACGGTCATGACTTAAATTATAATTAAAAAGAAATATATTTAGTATATGCTTAAAAATAAATAAAATATTTATTATATTTAAATAAATATATATAAAAATATATAAAAATTAAATAAATAAAAAAACTTATATTTACCCATTAAAGAAATAACTGGTGTAGTAATATTTTCCTTAAGACCTTCTTCTGGAATATTCCAAATCATAACTTTACAGTCTTCAGCGGAAGAAGCAATAATATTATCATTGAATGGATTGAAATCAGTATCTAAAACTGGTGCACTGTGACCATTGAAACATGGAAGATTATCTTGAAGTTTACCAGTTCTTTCTAATGGAATAACAGCAAAGGAACCACCACCACCAGCTTTTAAGTTTACAGATAAGTATCTAAATAATAGTTAAAAATTTAGAGGTTTATTAATAAATATCAATAAATCATGTACATTTATTACAAATTTTTATTAAACTTACTTTGGGTTAACTTTAACAAGATTAGTATCCCAAGCACTTCCACTAACCTTGATGTTTCTAAAAAAATTATTTAGTATAAAAAATCATTTCATTAATATATTTGATTTATTAAAATAAAAATAATATAATAAAAAATATTATATTTTCAATATTTTCTATTTAATAACTATCACTATAGTAATTATTTTTCTTTAAAAGTTTACTTGTTAAATATTTGATTGTTATTAATAAATAAAAAACTTTCAAAAATTATTAAAAGTATTATTGATTTTTTTTATTTATTATATCAAAAATTTTATTTTGAACATTATTATTTTTTATACTTTTATATATAGACATAATAATATATTACTATGTCTATTTTTAAAATTTATAAGTTTTTTTTATTCACATCTTAGATGATTTTATCATTTTTATCATAATATTTATTTTATTTTTTTTTATATTGTTATGAATTATTCACTATTTTTCAATGAAATTTTAAAATTTAATATGTTTACTGAATTTTAAATATTTAAAAAATTTCATACTCATAGGAGTTGTCTGGTCTCTTAGCACCAGTACCAAATACGTGTCTAAACTTTGAAGAACGAACAAATGAAGGTGCCATTTTAATTATTTATTATTTTTATTATTTGTATTTTATTATTAGTTTTATTGTTATAACTACTTTTTGTTTTTTATTTGAGTTTAATATTATTTATAATAACTATTTAATTTTTTTTTTTTAATTTTTTTTTTCTTTTATTTTTTTTTATTCAAATAATATAATGAATAAAGAAATAAATTTGAAAAATCAATAAAATAAAAAGCTGTAAAAAATTTTTAAAAAAGAAAATGTGTTATTAAAAAAAGATATTAATTTATTTATTTATTTTTAATTTTATAATTATTATTAATTTTTTTATTAAATTTAATTTTAATCATAAAGTAAAAAATAAATATATAAAAATTAATTAAATAATTTAAATTAAAATAATTTAAGTATCATAAAATAAACTTTAAATAAATAAAATTTATTATACTTTTTTTTTTTTTTTTTTTTTTTTTTTTTTTTTTTAAAAAAAATTCATTTACTCTATAATAAAATATAGTAATAAGTTCTCAATTTATAATTAAATTTAAAGTAAAAAAAAAAAAATATTGATATATTTGAGACGCGTCTCAATATATCAATATTTTTTTTATTTAATTTTATATGTATTAATAATACATATAAAATAAAATTAATATAATTAATTATATTAAGATAATATATTTATAAAATTATAAATAAATAAAAGTTATAAAATATAAAATATATTATATAATTTATTTACATATATTTATCAAAAAAAATATATATATATTTAATTAAAAATGAAAGGAATGTACTGACAAGCATCAATTAAAAATATATTGATAGCTATAAATGTTATAATATAAAATAATTAATTATTAGTATTAATTAATATTTTTAAATCTGTAATTAATTAATATATTAATAGAGTTTTTAATAAAAAAAAATTTACATTTAATTAAAATTATAACCCTAATATAAAAGAAGACTTGTTATAAAAAATAATGGATTATACATTAAAAAAGTAATAATATGTCAATCTCTAACATCATTAAATAATCATAATCATAATAATTATAATATTATTATTATTATTATTATTATTATCATTATTAATATGATGCTGACAATATATTATTATAATTATAACATATTTATTATATAATTATAACATATTTATTATAATTTTTTTTATTATTTTATTATTAGCATTAATAATAAATTATTATCATTATAATTATTTAATTGTTATTATTTATAATTAATTTAATAATTATTTTATAATTTATTAAAGATATTTAAAAATTATATATTTTATGTAAAATAATTTTATAATATGTTGATATTTATTTATGTTTATGATATTTTTTCTTATTTTGAAAATGAATTGATTTACAAAAATTATTAAAATACAAAAAAGATATAAATTAAATAAAAATAATTTATTCTAAAAAAAGTTTTTTATGAATTTTTATGTAATATTAACATAATATATTATATTAATTATGTTAAGATATAGATGTTTTAATTTAAATAATATAGTTATTATATATAAATAGATATAAATTTATTATAATTTATAATGCAGTTCCTCTCTCCAAGTTAGCTTTAATTTCCTCTGTATATTTATCATAAGCTCTTGATAATTTTTTGTTGAAACGCATATTTCTTTCGTTAATATATGTAATTCAGCATCATCATCCCAACGACGACGTCTAGAGAATTTATTTCTTCTTTCAACTCTGTTTAAATTATAATTTATTATAAAAAAAAAAAGATTATATTATTAAATGAAATTAAATTTAAAAGAAGGAAAATTAAATATTATTATAAAAATAAATATAAATTACTGTTTTTCAAGATCTTTGACTAATCTATTAACAGCTTCGGTACTTGGTTTAGAATCGATACTAGCGTAAGCTGTTGAATTGGCATCTCTATAAAAGTCAGAAGTATCACCTGTATTAAGAGATGACAATAAAGCCATTTGTTTTTGCTTGTTATATTCTTGAAGAT
>MCFG01000239.1:75000-97500 GCA_002104895.1 Anaeromyces robustus | reverse complement strand
AATGATGTTAAACATACTCATTATTATTATAGCTATTATATGTTGTTCTATTATTATTATTATAATTACTAGCTGTTGCTAAACCACCAATATTATTGTTATTATTACTATTATAATTACTTGCTGTTGTAAAACCACTATAATTATTATTATTATTACTGTTATAATTACTTGCTGTTGTAAAACCACTGTAATTATTATTATTATTGCTATTATTATAATTATAATTAAAATTATTTGCTGTTATAAATCCATTACCAGTATTATTATTGTTTTTATTATTTGTAAAATTATTTCCGTTATATGAATTATTATTGCTAAAATTATTTGAATTATTATTTAAATTATTATTTTGATATAATGAAGGTAACGGTGGCAAACTAATTTCCTTTTTAGTTGCTTCTGATAGTGTTTTTAAAACTTTTTGATTTGTTTTTAATGCTGAATTCATAGTATTATCACATCCACTTATACATCCAATATACTATAATAGTTGATTATTATAATATATAAAAATTTACACATTAAAAATAAATATCTTTTAATATAATATTTTATATATATTAAATAGTATAATTCTTTATACATATTTTTGTAATATAATTTTTTTTTTTTAAAAAAATAAATTATAATCACCTCTTTAGGAAATCCATTATTAACCTTAAAAAGTGATGAATTTTTGATTTATAATTTTAAATTTTATTATCATTATATATTATTTTTATAACATGGATATATATATATATATATATATATATATTTTAATTTTTATTATTTAAAAAAAAATTTATTAATGAAAATAATATTTATTTACATTAATTAATTAAAAAATATATATACCAACCATTTCATCTGAAAAAACTATTTTTAATTTTCTTGGTTCATTTACACAATTATTACATCGTTCTTCCACTACTTTAACTGAATCATATTTTACTTTTTGAATGATAATAAATATATGTCTTTATAAAAATAAAAAAAGAAAAAATATTTTTTTTATATATTTTATGAGTATATAAAGTATTATTAATATTAAAAACTTAAAAATAATATATTTATTAAAATTATAATTATTATTATTATTACTTATTTTCAGGATTATTTTGACAAGCTTAATAATATAACATTAATATTAACATTAATAGTTAGTTAATAATAATTATATAATAATTATATTAACAAAATAACAGTATTAAAAAATTAAATTTATATTTAAATTTATATATTGTTTTTATATTTTATAATTTTTTTTTTATTTTTGAATATTTCTATTGTATATATTAAATTTTATAAATAAAAAGAAAAATAAAAAATAAAAATATTAAAAAATAAAAATACCTAATAATATATTATTATTCTGAATATTTTGAATCGTAATAAATTCATCACATAGAGGACATGGCATAATTACTTCTAAATTTCTATATTTTAACTAATTATTTAATATTTATATATTATATTAATTATTCGTTTTTTATTATATAGAATATGAAGCAATTTTTTGTTTATTCGAAAAAAAAAAAAAAAAAAGATTAATAATATAAAATTTTTTGATATTAATAAATAAATTTATTCAATATATAATATTTTTACTTTACTTACATTTGGAATATTTGAACTTTGATAATTTTGAATATTTGAATTAGAATAATCTGCTTTAATTTTTAAATATTTTTCTATTGCCTATTATAAATTATATTTTTAATTAATACATAAAATATATAATAAGTAAATATATATAAAAATTAGTGAATACTAAAAATATTTATTAAAAATAAAAATAAATTATTTTTATCAATAAATAAAAAAGTTGTATTGTTTAAAAATTATTATTACTTGTGATATTTTTTTTTCTTCATTTGATATCTTTACAAAAACATTTTTGTAAAGTGTTAAATCTTTTCTTAATACATCATTTTTACTTTGTTCTCCTTTACATATATTCTGTAAACTTTCTTCAAGCTGTTTTTTAATTATAAATAATATAATAATATAATATAATATTATAAATAAATAAATAAATAAATAAATAAATAAATAAATAAATAACAGTTATATATATTAATAATGATAATTAAAAAATTATAATAATTAAAATAAATATATATATATATATATATATATAGAAAATTTTTATTATATAATTTTTTTTTATAAATTTTTTTAGTTGATTATTTTATAATTATTTTTTTTTTACCATTTTTCTTAAATTTGGTTTTGTAAGAGAAATATTTGATTCTACACTGTTGTAACCTTCAACTAATGCAACACCAAGTGTAGTAGGGTATAAATAATGATTTTCTTCATAAATATATTCTCTTTCTTTAATTTTTTTAATATGTTCATGAATAGTAGCATCCGTTCCAATACCATTTTTATCCATTAATCCAATAAGATCTGGTTCTGTCAAAGGTTTTGGTGGCGAAGTACTACCTGAAGTCATTTCCATTTTAGTTGGTATAAAGGTTTCACCTTCTTGATAAAATGGTATACTTTTTTCTCCCCATTTGTCATAAATATATACATTTAAATAATTTTCTTCTAAAATCATTAATCCTATATAATAAAAAATAAATAAATAAATTAATAAATAAATAAATTAATAAATAAATAAATTAATAAATAAATTAATAAATAAAAAATAATAATTAAAAAATAATAATTAAAAAATAATAATTAAAAAATAATAATTAAAAATTAATAATTAAAAAATAATTTTTTTATATATAAATAAAATTTATATTAAATATGTATATAATGTTGATAATATTATCTATTATTATTCTATTATTATTTATTATTACCATTGGCTGTAAATAATTCATCAGCTATATTTATAGTAACAATAGTTTCAGAACCTTTAGCATCATCAGAACAACAAGCTAAAAATCGTCTTACAATAAATTCATAAACTTTTTGCTCTTTAATTGTAAAATCATTAGTCATTGCTTTTGTAGGATGAATAGGAGGGTGAGCTTGATCATTATTTTTTCCTTTTCTTGGTTTTACAAATTTTCCTTGTAATAAGCTATTTAATTAATTGTATAAATAATAATTAAAATATATATATATTTAATAAAAATTATGATTGAAAAAAAAAAAAAAAAAAAAAAAAAAAAAAAACTTATATTTTTATATATAATAGTAACTATTTAATAATAATAATACTATTATATATATACCTTTGAGCATAACCTCCCCATTTATTATTATTAGTTTGAATATTAATTAAAGAATTTAAATCAAAATCATCTTTAAATTGATCGGTTTCTGTTCTTGGATAACTAATATAACCTTGATTATATAATTTTTCTGATATCTAATTTTATATAAGTACATATAATATAAATAAATAGAATAAAAATATTATTATTATTATATTTATATATAGATAAACTTATTTATATTTTAATATTTTTATAATATATAAAAAAAAAAAATTCTTACTGTCATAATTTCATCCGATGGTATTTTTAAATATTTTGATCCAAACTTAATTAATTCAACTGTTGTTAAAGGTAAGGGTTTCCTATGTACATAAACATATATAAATATTTTTAAAATCAATTCATAATAATATATATATATATAAATATTTGTTCTTTTTCTTTATATATAATCATTACCATTTACTTTTAGGTTTTTGTATCATTGATACTACTTTAGCTAAACAATTTTTCATACATTTTTCATAGTATATGAAACATATAAAACGATCAAATAATTTTTCTCTTTTCCAATTAAATGCAACAGTTGAATTATTTTTAGTATGAGATACTTCAATTTTCCAAAAATCTTCAGAGACAAAATTTTGAATTTGTAAATATCTAGTAACTACAAATCCTAAAGTCGGAAATTGACATGTACCTTTATATACATATATTTAATAGATATTATAATTATTATAAAATTATTTATATATTATATTATATTATATATATAGTCTTCAAAAATAAAAAAAAAAAAATAAAACTATTTTATTATCATATTTGATATTTTATATTGATATTATTATATTGATATCATTTCATTATATATATACCAAAACTAATAAGCTTTCCATTTAAATCAGCAAATAATCTATTAAAATTTAAAGTTTGAAAACGAGTAAAAGAAGCACCAATTCTTAGATCTAATTCAATTCTAACATTAACAGCATCTATTTGTCTTTCATCCAATCTTACTAATCGTCTACATGCATTTCGAATTTCACTTTTTTAATGAACAATTTTTTTTTTTTTTTTTTTTTTTTTTTTTTCATAAAATTAATTATATATAAAAATATTTTATAAAATTATATATATATATTGTAATATTTTTTTTTTTACTTACCCATCTTGAACAACTGAAAATCGTGCTCGATATACATCAATATTTTTATTTTTTTCTCTACAAACATCTGAAATTTCACTTCCTATATTTTCACCTTCCCTATCACAATCTGTCCATATAATTAATTTTTGTGCATTTCTACTTTCTTTTCGTAAATTGTCCGCGACATGTTCAGCATGCTTATAATTTATGTATTAAATGAAATTTAGAAAAAAAAAGATTAAATATATATATATATATAAAATATTTAATTTTAAGCAGAATTAAAAAAAAAAAAAGTAATAATATTTATAATTTAAAAAATATATATATATATATGATTAAAATATTTTAATATATAAACCTTATAAACATTTTTAACAATTGGCGCTTCAAATAATTGGATTGGTTGACATTTAAACCAAGATTTATATTGTACTGAAAAATCATAATTCATTAAATGGCCAATTACTGCTGTAACAACCATATCACAATGTTCTCCATTTAAATTAAATGGGAAATAATAATTCATCATTCCATCTTTTCTATGTTTTTTCTAATATAATAAAAGCATTATATATATATATATTTTATTAGTTTAAATTTTTTTTATTTTGAACTTTTTAATATTAAAATAATAATAAATGAAAGATTCATACAGATTCCCAATGACCATTAGATAATATATTTGTAATTCCTCTAGCTATTGAAGGTTTTTCTGCAACACAAAGAACTTTCATTTATTTATATTATTCATGCAATTAAATTTATTGTAAAAAAAAAAAAAAAAAAAAAAAAAAAAAAAACTTTTTTTAATACTATTTAAATTTGAATAAAATTTTTTTCTAAATAATATGATAAAAGAAAGATTTCGCGATTCATAAAAGCGGTTTTATAAAAAAACAAAAAAAAGTTTTATCGCTTTATCTATATTAAATAATGATATAACTAAGTGTAAAAAATAAAATAAAATATTTAAATTGTAGTACAACGAAATAAAAAAAAAATTTTTTTAAATGATTATCTAATTTTTTGAAACTTTAATTACTTAAATAAATCGAGTATATATATATATTTTTTTTAAAAAAAAAAAAAAAATATTGTATATAAAAAGATTCTTATTTAAAAAAATAAAAAAAAATTTCAATAAAGGAATTAATAGTATTTGATGTATTAGCCATCATTAAAAATTATTTATTAATTACAAATATTATAATAATATATAATATAATAAATAAGAGAATAATGTACAATGGATAATAAAATTTATTTTCTAGCCTTTATATACAACAAGCCACATTTATTATTTAATATAATCTAAATATCCTCTAAGTAAAAAACTATATAAAAACTACCAAACACTAAATTTTAAATTGTTTGATTCAATATTTTATTTTTTTTATTATTTTTTTACTTTATTTTTTGTTTTATAATTATATTTTACTAAAAGATAATTAAATTATGAAAAGATAATTTATTTACCAAAAGATATTTAAATTATGAAAAGATAATTAATTAATTTTGTTTTTATAAATAATTATTTTCTTTTTATTTCTTTCTTTTTCTTTTTTTTTATTTTATTTTATTTTTTTTTTTTTTTTGTTTTTATTTTTTATTTTTTATTTCTTTTTTTTTTTTTTTATTTGTTATTTTTTATTTTCTATTTTTTTATTTTTTAATTTTATTATTTAATTTTTTATTTTAAATTTACTTTATTTTTATTTATTTTATTTTATTTTATTTTATTTTATTTCTTTGTTTTATTTATAAGTTTTTAATTTTTCTTTTTTACATTTTACATTATTTTATGATTTTTTTTTTGTCTTTTATTTAAAAATTATTATTTAAACCACTTTATTATTATTATTATTAAATCAATTTAAAAACAGTGGATGTTTTTTCTTAATAAATTATATATATATATAATAAAAATGTCAATAATAATATTTGTTTAATAATATGAGACATATAAAATATTAACATTTTTATTATTTATAAATTAAAGAAAAAAATTAGATTATTCCTGTAATTTTCATATAAATAATTTTAATATATATATTTCTATATTTTATAATATATATTATCAAAATATATTGAAAAATATTATAATATTTGAATTAAGAATATTTTTAATATTGACATTATTTTTAAATATTGTTTTTTGATTTATAGGTATTTGAATTAATAATATTTTTAATATTGAAATTGTTTTTAAAATTTGAAATTAATTTTTTAATATTGAAATTGTTTTTAAAATTTGAAATTAATTTTTTTAATATTGAAATTGTTTTTAATATTAATAAAAAAAATATTAAAATATATATATATATATATATTAATTTGATTATTATATATTATAGAATATATCAAACAATTAATTTAATTAATACTTATATATTAAAATACATAATTCTACTTACAACTTTCTTTCTTTCTTTTTTTTTTTTAATGTATATAAAAATTATTTATATATAATAAATGATAATATATATATATAATTATCATTTATAATTTATATATATTTTATTTTTTTCTTCGTAATTTTATTAAATATTTCTTTTTTTTAGGTATATACTTTAAATTTTTCTTTTTTTTTTTTTTGAAATTTTATATTCATATAAGAATAGATATAACAGTAAATATTATACCGAAAACGACAATAATATTAGTTTTCATTTTATAAGAATTTGAGGTGTCATCATCATCATCGTTAGATTTGTCAGAAGGTTGTGAGGTTTTAACAATTCTAATAATTCTAGTTGTTTTACTATTTGTTACTGATGGATCATTTCCACTTCTTCTTAAACGTTCAACAATACAGTCATCAACATCTTGTTTAACAACTTTCATATTATTTTCCTTACCATAATATACAGCCAAAGGCTTAATATCATTTCCTTCTAAAACAAATGGATCACCGATTTTATTAATAATCCAAAGTTGGTCAAATATTTTACCATCCCATGCTGGTGGATTTGGAATACCAAATTCTTTTGCAATATTATTAAGTTCATCATTAGACCAAGAAACAAGGACAATTTCTTCTGGAGATTGTTTAATATCCTTAACAAGTGCATCAGCTTGACCTTTATTATAATATAAAGTAATGTTAAGATTAAACTTTTGTGCTATTGGAGTAGCAGTATCTCTTGGTCTTGTAGATGGTTTTTCTTCATTAGGACATTGAGAATAAATTTTATTAGGTGGGTAAAAAACTGTACCAAATTTTTCAGCTAAACATTCAGATCTTGCTATACCTTGGTTTGAAAGATAAACCATAGAATCATCTAATTTTTCTCCATGACGTAAAAGCATAATAATTCTGGCATTAACTAAAGTAATACCTAATAAAGTATTAATAAGAAATTTTAATTGCATTTTCTTTTTTCTTTTTTATTTCTTTTTATTATTTGTTTTGTTTTAATATTTATATATATAATTTGATTAAATTGTTTTTTATAAAACAATTAAAACTATAATATATTTAAAATAATATTAATTTTAAATGTTATTATTTATAAATTAATAATTAAAAAATAATTTTTCGAATTTAATTATTTTTTTTTCAATTTGAAAAAAAAATATTAATTAAATTCAAAGTCAAAGTGGTTTATAATATTTCTTTTTTTTTTTTTAATTTTGATTTCCTTTTAATTTTATATTATTTGAAAAAAAAAAAACTTTAATAATAATTATTATTTATTATAAAAAAAAATACTTTTTTAATTATTATGACTCCTTATTTTTTTTTTATTATTGATTTTTAAAATAAATGATTTTTACATAAAATAAAATATAAAAATAAGAAATAATATATGAATAATATATATTAAATATATAATAAATAATATATGAATAATACATATTTAATATATAATAAATATATTATGAATAATATTATTTTAATATTTTAATATATATAAAAGGAAAAATTAAGAAAAGAAAAATTAATATATAAAAATTATGATGAAATAGAAAATATAATGATAATTTTATGATGTAATTAAAAACATGACTAACAAAAATTTTATTTATTAAACATTTTTATTAAATAAATTAATAAATAATAAATAAATAAATAAATTGAAAAATATTAAATACATAAATAAATACATAAATAAATAAATAAATAAATAAATAAATAAATAAATAATAATTTAAATTAAATAAATAATAATATATTCTATATAATATTTTATTATATTAAAATAAATTTTGTATTTAAAAAAAAAAGTTCAATTTTAGAAATAATCACTAAAAAATAATAAAAAAATCTTTACAAATTAAAAATTATATCTAAACTTTATTTATTAATAAAATTTATATATATTTTATTTTAATTGTGGCTTGTTTCAAATACTTTGAAATATTTAATACAATGAAAATATTGTAAATCAAATTATAAATAATAAAGAAATACTTATAATAAAAATTTAATTTATTTCAATTTAATTTCTTTGTACTCTAATCAATATAATAATTATGATATTAATACTTTTTGTATATGTTTTTTATAATTTTAATATTAATATATTACATTATATTTAAATATATATAACAAATTAACAAAATTAAATTAAAAAATTCATTTATTTTTTTATTATTATTTATTTAAAAATATTATAATTTTTTAATAAAAATTAAACAAAGATGGAAAAGTAATACACATAATACAGTATATATAATACTATTTAATTATGATTATAACTACATTATATAATAATAATAAATAATTATAATAATATTATTATTATTTGATTATTAACTATAATTATAAATATACAAAAATAAAGTTAAAAGTGTTATAAATATAATACTATTGATTTAATTTCAAAAATAAATATTTTTATATTTATGCATACATATATATTTTTAATTATTCTTATAATTATAACATAAATTTTTATTAACTTTTTCTAATATTTAAAAAAGCACTTTGTATTTATTTATTAGAATCTATTAAATTTATAGGAATGATGTATCTTTTAGATATCTAATAATGTATGAGTAAACAAATTTTTTATACTCAATAATTTTAACTATTCTCTTTCTGTTTTATTTATTTCTTTTACGTTTATAATAATTGGTTCATTATTTATTAATAATTGTATTTCCTTTAAATATTTATAGATAATACATAGTTTTTTAATTTTCTTTAAATTTATAAAATTCCAAGGTAATTATTAATATGATAAAAATAGTTTTTTATAATATGTAAATAAACTACTAAAAGTTTAATTATAAGTTGGATCAAATAAAACTCTATAAAATTGTTTAAAATTTTTTATTTTCGAATGTTACTTCTTTTTTTTTTTTTTTTTATTAATAAATATACATTATCTTTGCTTTAAAATTTTATTATCCATTTATTAATTATTTATTTTTGTATCATAAAATATTAAAAAAAAATTTATTATTATGTTAGCAATCTTGTTATATTCACACAATAAAAATTGTTTAACTATTTTAAATATTAATTTATTTATTTATTTATTTATTTATTTATTTATTTTTTATTTGTATATTTATTTATTTATTTATTTATTTATTTATTTATTTATTTTTTATTTGTATATTTATTAATTAATTTATATTATATTATTCTATTTTTTTTTTATTATTATATTTTATTCTATGTTTTTAGTTTTTAATATCTTTTAATAAAAAGAAATCAAAAAGAATTATTATTATATTATTTTAATATAATTATAAAATAAGAATACTTTAATAATTTTAATAAAATAAATTATGATATTCTTTATATTTTATTTATAAAATCTATGATATATTTATAAAAAAAATGTAGTAATAATTGTTATTATATTAATCTTATAATAAATTTTTTGTATTATTATTATTAATAATCTTGGAAATAATATATAACTTTAAGGATGTTTTTATTCTTATATATTGAATAAGAATAAATGATTGTTAAATTATTAAATAAAAAACTAGATAATCTAATGTATTAACAATTATTACTTTAATTCTTTTATACATATTATTTTTATTTTAATTTTTTTTTGTATTTGTTTTTTGATTCATTTATTCTACTCATTGTTTAAATAAAATACAGAATCACATTCAATATTATAATTATCGCATACATATTGATAACGATTAAGAATCCAATACTTTAATCCATAATATTTAAATCCATCATTACTTTCAACTATTTCATATTCTGTATTACCTTCCCATTGTTCCATACTAAAATGATGATCTATTCCATTTTCATTTATTCTACCTGGATATTTACCTTCTTCATTTACCGTTTTATCAATAATTACATAGGGTTTAATTAATTCTTTTAAATCATCTATACGTTGGTAAAGAATGGTAGGATTAAAAACTTTTTCGATAATTTCTTTTAAAATTTTTTCAAAACGTCGAGAATCTTTAAAAATTAAAATATCAAGAAGATGATGTGGAATAGACCATTCTGAAAATGAAATATTTTCTAAATTATTAATTATTTTGTTTAAATGATCCTCTCCATAAATAACATTGAAGGTATATTCAGAATAAATACCAAAATCAAAATCAAAATCAAATGAAAGATAAATCCATTTACCATTTTCAGGTTGTTTATACATATAATAATTATGACCATTATGTATCATATGATCCCATGATCCTGTTAAATAATCAATAGCAATTTCTGTTAAGAAATGATCAATTTCAAAAATTCCTTCAATATCAGATGCAGATTTTGCATTATCAAGAGTTGTTAAAAATTGTTTCCATTCCGTTTTATCTCTAATATATTCATTTTCATTATAACAATTGTTTACAGAATCTGCTATTGATAATTTGGATGGCATTTCACATTTATATAATAATTTAGTATCTTTTTCATTATAAACAGATTCAATCCATGATTTTTTATAAACATCCATTAATATGTATAATCCCATATTTTCATTATTAATATATAAATTAACAAAATTAGATGAAATAGATGGAAGTCCTAAACGATTATGTATATCAGTAATTAATTTTGTTCTTAAATAGGTAGGTTCTGTAAAATCGGAACGTAATCTAATTTGTTTAAGTCCATATAATTTATTTTTTCCATTAATTTTTATATTATAACCTAATTTAGAATAACTACGTGAAGATCTTCCTCCTACTGAAAATGTTATTTGATTGAAATTACTTTGTGTTCTATTTGTCATAATATATATATAGATTTATAAATAAATAAATAAATAAATAAATAAATAAAATAAATAAATAAATAAATAATAATGATATAAAAAAATGTAAATTATAATAATAATAATAATAATAAAAGTTAAAACAAACATAAAAAATATTTTTAAATATATATAATATAATTAATATATTTTACCCATTAATTTCAAAAGTCATACTAGCATTTTTAGTTTTAAAATTTTTATATATATCATCATCATCACTATTATTGATTTTACCAATCACTATTTCATTCATTAATTTTTCAAATTCTGGATCCATTTTTATATTATTATCATTAGATATATTTAATTCTGCTATCTCTTCATAAATTTTTTTTAAATTGAAATTTGGATTACTAGTAAATAGTTGATTATAAAGTTCATAATTATATCCATTAGAAGCATCATATTCCAAATAATGATTTACATCAAAATCAAATCCTTTAAAAATTTCATTTATATTTAGATGTGGATAACCATCTTCTCCAATTTTTAATTCTGATAATTTTTCATTAAAATTATAACTTGGAAATATTTCTTTAAAATTACCTTTTGAAATTTGGGTTACACGTCTTCTTACTTCTTGTTTTACATGACGAACAAAATCTTTAAATGTAGATGGAACATTATAATCACGTTTTAAAATTTCTATAAAGTTTTCAAAATTTTGATCTATCTCTGCATCATCAGATATTTCTAATTCTAAAATTTTAAGGAAAATACGATTAAAATTAAAATTTGGATTACTATTGTATATTTGAGATTCAATTTCATTATTAAAATTATAATGATTAACATCGAAATCAAATCCTTGTAATATATTATCCTCATTAAAATGGGCATAACCATCTTCACCAATATTTAATTCTGGTAAAATGGAATTAAAATGATAACCTGGATAAATTTCTTTATAATTACCTATTTTTAATTGTTGCATTGTTTCCTTCATTTTTTGAACAATATATAATAAATATTGATAACGATAATCAAAAGTATTATAATATTGTTGAAATTCAAATAAAAAATCACCAAATTCAGGATTGATCTTGGTAACATTTGAAATTTTTAATTTGGAAATTCTTTGTAAAATAGATTCAAGATTAAACTCAGGATTACTTTGTAATAATTGTGAATGAAGTAAATCACGTTCAAAGAAATTACTATCTTTAATTATATAATAATCAGTATAATCTTCCGTATTGAAGATATATCCGCTTAATATTTCTGTAGTATTTAATTGAGGGAATCCATTTTCATTTATATTTAATTCTGGTAAAATTTTTTGAATGTTATAAGCAGAAAAAACTTCTTTAAAATTTCCTTTTTCTATTCTATTAATTGTTGTTAAAATGTTTTCCTTTTCTTTTTCAAAAATTTCATTTATTAAATCATTATAATTGTTAGTATGTTCTTTTACAAAATGAATCAAATTTTCAAAATCCTCGTTTAAATTTGTATTTTCATTAACATTTAAAGTAGAAAGTTTCATTAAAATTTTATTTAAGCTAAATTTTGAATTACTTTTATATATGTGAATTTGAATTTTATCATAATCATCCAAAAAAAAATTTTCATAATGATTTACATTGAAATCATAATTCTTCAAAATTTCTTCCAAATTAAATTGAGGATAACCATTTTTATTAATTTTTAATTCTGATAAATTTTCTTGAAAATTATATCCAGGATATATTTCATTATAATTACCCTTTTTTAATATTTGTAATTTTTCGGTAATATCTTGTTTAATTGAAGAAATGATTTCTTCTAATGAATTAAATGTTATTTTTTCATTTTCAATTAGTTCATAATTTTCAAAATCATTTTCATCATAGTCATCATAATCGTCCTCGTCCTCGTTCTCGTTCTCGTCATCATAAGATTTCATAATACTTTTAAATGTATCAAATTCTTTTTCAGGTAATGTTATTCTAAGTGTACCTACTTCATTGTCAGTTAATTCAAAAAGTTCAGCACGTTGACCTTTTTGAATAAATGAATTTAAATTGGAAGCGCTATAAACTATTAAAAAAATTAAATTTAAAAAAATTAATATTATCATTATTTATTTATTTATTTATTTATTTATTTATTTATTTATTTATTTATTTATTTATTTATTTATTTATTTATTTATTTATTCATGTTAATTTTTCTCATTTTAATATTTACCATTTAAACAAATTAGTAGAATTAATAATTTTAACATTTTTAATTTTACAGAAATTTTATAATAGTTATTATGAATAGTTTTATATTAGACAAAATTAACAATGATATTGAAATACTTAATAAAATTTATTCATGTAATGAAATTTGTATGAAAGATTATTAATCAATTGTATTTAATTCTCCTTTAATATTATATTTATATGATTATATGGATGAATATTTGTTTACATTTATTGTTAAAAATACTAAGTTTATTTTAGATGAACTAATTATAAAGTTATTTAATACTAAACTTATTTATAATGATAAAATAGATTTTGATATTAATAATACTTATAATGAAAAAATTAATATTACTTCTGAACTATTAAATAAAAAAAATATAGAAAAATATTGTATAGAAAATGTTTTTAATATTAATAGTGAATATATCCCTTTAAATTATTATTATATAAATATTAATAATTTGTATGATTTGTATTTCTTATTAACTCTTACAAAATTAAATGATATATCTTCAAATGCAGTATATAATTTTTCAATTCCTGAGGAAATTCTTAAGAAGTATGCAAATATCATAAGATTATATAACTAAATAGTAATGATATTTTAAAAAACCATCATATGTACTCATTTCATCAAACATTTTAATAAAATATAAATTCTCTATTTATTATAATAACTAGAACTGGATGTATAATTATTAATTAATATTGTTATTTTATAATTATTATATTTTTATTTCAATTATAAAGATTTTAGTTATTTTTTATCTGAGTGTTGCATTTCGGCAATGTACATGAAATTTTTTGCATTGAATGGTCCTTTACGCCACATTTTATATTGTAAATTTATATAAATATTTTTAACGCCACATTTATATAAAAATTTTTTAAGAGAGTTTATATACTACTAGTACTTGTATATTAAAGCATTTCTTATTTATTTCATAATTTAAAGAATTATAAATATATTATTATATTATTATATTGTTAAAATAAATTAATTATTATTAAAAATATAACTAAATTATTATTTTATTAAATTATTTCTTTTTTCTTAATATGTTGTATTAAATAATGTAAATGATTTCGTACATTAATTTAATAAAAATGTAGATTTATTTTATATTAAAAATTTTTTTTCTATTAATTAAACAATTAATATAAAAAAAAACTATATATATAAATTTTTAATAATTTTTTTTTTATAACATTATTATTTCATAATTATAATATAAAAGATGGTAAGTCAATTAGTTAAATATTCAAAAATTTATACTAAATAATATATCATTTTTTATTATGTTTTAATGTTATAGTTATTTTCAAATAATTTTATATAAATTGATCATAAAAATTTAAAAAGTATATTTGAATAACACTGGATTGAATTATAATATAAAAAAATGATGGATGAAATTACAAAAAATTTAATCAATCAATTTTTAAAAAAAATTCATTTTTTTTAGTTATTTTAATTTTAAATGATCAAGTGATATTTAAAATGATTCAATGGATATATTCAAAAAATAATAAATTATTGGATAAATACATATAATATAAATATATTCTATATTCTATCTCTCTTTTTATATTAGTTTCTTATCGAATTAAAAATTTAATCATTAATACAAAAAATTCAATTTAACAATTTCATTACTGAGATATGAAAGATGAAAATTAATAAGTATATTAATTATTATTTTTTTTTATTATTTTACAAAAATTAATATTTATTTATTACAGACTTTAACTAAAAAATCAAGAATGGCGACTATTGTAAATAGTCGTATAAAAGTTACTATTCAAGATAGTAGAACTTTTGTTGGACAAATGTTAGCTTTCGATAAATATATGAATTTAGTTCTTGCTGATTGTGAAGAATTTAGAAAAATTAAATCAAAGGGAAAATCATCAGCTAATCAAGGAGAAAGAGAAGAAAAACGTGCATTAGGTTTAGTTATTCTTCGTGGTGAAATTATTGTTAATCTTAGTGTTGTAGCTCCACCACCAGCTAAACCAGCTAAACAGAAGGCCGCAGTTAGTGTACCTACTCCTGGTATTGCAAGACCAGCTGGTAGAGGTATTCCAGCTGCAAGTAAGTTTTTTTTTTATATATATATTTATATATATATACTTTATCAATATAATTTTATATTTTTTATACAAGTATTAAAAAAAAGAAATAAAATTTAAAAAAGACTCTGTTATTCAAACACTTTTAAATCAATCAATAAAATAAATTTAATAAGATATGAATTTTCAAATACTTTTCAATCAATCAATATAATAAATTTAATAAAATATGAATTTTCAAATACTTTTAAATCAATCAATATAATAAATTTAATAAAATATGAATTTTTTAAGTTATATATTTGATTCTAATCACCACAAAATATTAATATAGATAATTTTAAATTATATTTTGGAAAATATAGTCTAATATTATTAAAAATTATTAATCAATTTATATCATCACATCTATTTATATAATAGTAATAATTATAATAATAAATTAATTAATTTCATATTTTCAATATTTTATAATTATTTTAATTGGAAAATGAAATTATATCAGTAAAATTTTTTGATTAATTAAAATTTATTAAATAGAATTAGAATATGATATGATTAATTATTGAAATTATGTTTTATTAAATAGTATCAAAAAAATGAATTTATATTAAAATAAATGAATATTAATATTTTTTATATATAAATATATAAATATTTAATTTTCAACATTAGGTTTAGCAGGCCCAGTTAGAGGTTTAGGAGGTCCAGCTCAACAAATTATGCAACCAATGGGTATGGTTCCACCACAAACTGCTTTTGGAAGAGGTACTATTCAACAACCACCAGCTGGTACTCCAGGAATTATGAGACCTCCAATATATAGACCACAAGGTATTCCAACACCAGGTATGCCACCACAAATGGCAATGCCACAAGGTTACAGACCACCACCAATGAGAGCAATGGTAATATATAATTTAAATAATAATATATAATAGTATATTGATTAAAAAAAATTAATTCATAATAATATTTTAATATTAAAAAAATATTTATTTATTTATTTATTTATTTATTATTAATAATTTTTTTTTATTTTAAAAAAATATTTATATATTATAATAAATTATTTTTTTTTATTATTATTATAAATTAAATATTATATATTATTATTATTATATATTATTATTTTTTTATATTATATAATAAAAATTTTATCTTTATGACAACTTTTATGGACATAACTATATTATATTATAATATCAAATTAAATCAAATCCATTTTTATAAATTACTAAAATGAAACTTTGTTACTTATAATTAAATCATAAATCACAATTATTTTATATTATGTTACTTATAATTAAATCATAAATCAATTATTTTATATTATAACATCAAATACTATTATAACAAATTAAACCAAATCAATTTTTACAAATTACTAAAATGAAACTTTGTTGCTTACAATTAAATCATAATTCATTAATATAATATTATTCTATTTTGCAATTATAATTTTTAAATTTCTTTTTGAATAATACAATTATATTTATTATAAAAAAAATAAAATAATCAAAAAACAATTGATAATAATAAAAATAATACAGGCTCCACAATTTGGTGCTGGAAGAGGTACTTTCCCAATGCAACAAAATCCAACATTCCGTCCACGTCCAAATAAATAGAAAAATAATACACATCAGAAACAAGAAATAATAATTTAAATAATTTGAATAAAATAATATATTTAAATAATAATATATTAAATTATGATAAGCAAAAATTATATAACACAGATAAAAAAAAAAAAAAAAGACAAAAAAGAATATACATTTCGATATTTAATTGATTGCAAATAAATAATTTATAAAAAAAAAAATTTTTTTTTTCTTATTATATAATAGTATAAATAAAAAAAAAAAAAAAGGAACAATTAATTTATATTTTTAAGTTAACAGTAACATATATTTTATTTTATAATTTAATTATTAGTAATATTTTTTTTAATTTTCTTATAATAATTTTTTTTTTAATATATAAATATATAATAATATATAATATATAATAATTTATAAATAAAAAATATTTTTATATTATAAAAAAAATAAAAAATAAAAAATAATCACGATATGATTATTCTTAATTATAATATATGTACATATATAACACATATAGCTGTTATTTTTTTTTATATGCATTTTTTTTTTTTTTTTACATTTTTTATATTATATATATACTTTTATTTTTTTATTTTTTTAATTTTTTTTATTTTTTTATGTTTTGTTTTATTATTTATTATTTTTATAAATTGAAATAATTGAATAAATATATATAATATTAGCTTTTAGACTTTATCAATTAATAGAATAAAAAACGATTTTTTATTAAATAATAATAATATATATATATATATATTTAATATTTCATTTTTTTATTTATTTATTTATTTTTAATATTTTTAATATTAACATTAACATTATATATGTTAATTAACTAATTTTTTTTTTTTTTTTAAAAAAAAATATTAATTTCAATGGCATAGAAAAGTGATATGATATATGATCTTGATATTCACTT
The DNA here is from genome assembly GCA_002104895.1 of Anaeromyces robustus. Taxonomy (NCBI): domain Eukaryota; kingdom Fungi; phylum Neocallimastigomycota; class Neocallimastigomycetes; order Neocallimastigales; family Neocallimastigaceae; genus Anaeromyces; species Anaeromyces robustus. Next base: position 79,217 of record MCFG01000239.1, on the reverse strand, counting down.
TCTATAACAGAAACTCCATTTTCTAATAATTTTTCAATTATCTATTTTAATGGATTAGAAATAAGTACTTTTTTTTTTTTTTTTTTTTTTTTGAATATTTATACAATCATTATCATCTTCATTATATTAATTTATATAAATAGATTTAATAAATCTTTCGATTATTTTCAATAGAATAATAGAATATGTACTAAAAATTTTCTTTGAATATAAATTTTTTCAATAGTGACATTTCTTTCAAATAAAAGATTAAATATTTCTTCATTATTAATTATATTACTGAGTATAATTTTACTATTTATAAATGATTCATTAAAAAATATATAAATATTTTGTCTTTCTTTTATTTTTTAATTCTTCTTTTTAATTTAATTTTGACTTTATTGTTCAAATTACTCATATGAAAAAATAATGTATAGAATTTAAAAGGAAGGTTTTTTTTTAACATATATTATTTTTTATATATATTATAAAATAATTTTTATCATATATATTATTTTTTATATATATTATAAAATAATTTTTATCATATATTATTTTTTATAATCAATTTTATCATTTTTTAAAAAAAGAAGTGTTTAAAAGTTTGAAAAAGACTTGTAAATGGTTTTCTCTGATTATTTTATTATGTTGATATGTTAATAAATCCATAGCCAATATATTCATTATTATAATATAATTTAATATTTATTTTTATTTCTTCTATAAGATTTCTCTTTTTTTTATTGTCTATTAATATATGTCATGATTATTTAAATCACTTTTTTATTACTCTTTTTTTTTTAAAAAAAAAAAAACTATAATATAAATTAATATTATTTAAAGAAATTAATATCAATAAAGAAATTTAGTAAAAGAATAATCGATACATAAATTAAAAACAGAAATTTTTATTTTTAACCCATTTCAATAAATTTAATTGACTAAAAATGTAATAATAATAAAACTTTTTAAGTTTATTATATTTTTCAGTCATATGTATGATTCTTTAAATGTTATATATATCTTATTAGTATATTTGTTATTGAAGTCAATAGCATAATTAAAAATAATATATCAAGTAAATGTTATATTATTAGATATATTATTTTCTAATAAAACTTTAATGGCTTAATAAAGATTACATATATTTTACATTATAAAATAAAGGTTTTGAAATAGTAAAGTTTTTATTATTCTTTTCATTTATAAGAAAGATTTCGTTCCGAGTGAAGTCATAAATTAAGTCTTTATTTTCGATAACAAGATAGATAAAAGATCTTCCAATTTCGTTTTCAATCAATTATTTTCATTTTCATGAAATTAAAAAGTATATAATAATAGTTTTTTTTTGTCATCATTAACTTTTTCTATTTAATAAAATAGGGTATCTTAGAATCAATTTTATCTTGATTATACTCAAAATTTTTTTTTTTTTATTTTTTGTTTTTATTTTCAATGAATAAATTCAAATATTGCTTATTTTTATTATCTATAACATAAAAAAGATATAGTTTTCCATTTTCATTTTTTTCATAGAAAATTAAATATATATCTATATGCAAAATTTGACCTTTCTTTTTTTTTTTATATATAAAAAATTGTTTCATGATATATTTTACTAAACGTTAACCTTTTATAAAATAATAAATTATGATATAATAAATATAATATTTTTACCATAAGTAAAAATATTATTGCTGTATATAATTCTTTTTTATACAAAATTTGATTTTTCTTTTTCTTTTTCATATATAAATTTATTTCAGGATATATTTTATTAAACATTAATCTTTTATAAAGGTGTCGATGTACTTTATATTTTTTTAATATTTAAATTAATGGTGTATTGAAAAAAGAAAATCTATGATCTTTCCATTTGAATACTTTTTTTTTAATAAATTATGATGTAATATTTAATAATAAAAATAATATTTTTACTTATGGTAATGCTTTATACTTTATTTTTTAAGAATATTCTAATTATAATGAATATTATTAGTTAACTATAATTTTATTAAATAATGATAGTATTAAATAATAATATAATATATATTAATATATTTAAACTATGTTACACAAAAACACTAAATAAATAAATAAATATATAAATAAATAAATAAAAAATATATAAATAAAAAAAAATAGTAACAATAATAAATAAATAGTTAATAATGATTTTTTAATATAATGATTTTTAATATATTAATTTTTTCCCTGATTTGTTTATCATTTATTATTAATTTTTTCCCTGATTTTGTTTATTATTCATTATTAATTTTTTCCCTGATTTTGTTTATTATTAATTATAATAAACAATTTAAGTAATTTTATAAATAATCATAACGATTAATTAAAAAAAAAAAAAAAAAAAAAAAAAAAAAAACGATGAAAAAGACCTTTATTGTAGTAATAATAATAATAATAATAATAATAGTAAATGTTCATTTTTTTGATAAATAAATAATTTATTATTCTATTTTTATTTTAAATATATTTTTAATATTTTTTATAAATTTAAATAACTTATTTATTTATTTTATTTATTTATTTATTTGTTTGTTTTTTATTATAAATATTTTACTATATTTAATTTTATAAAACAATTTTATAATTTATTTTGATTTTATTTTTAGTTTTATTTTATATTTTTTTAAAAAAAAAAACTTCTTTGTTATTGTAACATAAATATAGTTTTTATATATAAAATAATTATAAATACATAAATTTATAATTATTTATTTATATTATTAATGTATATATATATATTATTTTTTCTTTTGGTATTTAGTTTTTTATATCCTTTTCTTTTTCTTTTTTCTTTTTTAAAAAAAGATAGTATTTTTTAAACAAGATGATTTAAAATAAAATAAAATTAAATAATTTTGTTTATTATATATATTATTATTGTTTTAATTAAATATATTAATTAAGCGCTTGTTTTTTTTTTTTTTTTTAGTTTTTGATATCAATTAATAAATTGCTTCTTCAAATTTCTGAATATTTTCTTTTTTAATATCTTCTTCAATAGTTTCAATGTATGAACAATTTATCATATAATAGTACACCTTTTTATTATTTATAATATATAAAAATAAAAATAAAAATAAAATTTATATAATTTATAGAATAATAATGAAAATATTAGATACAATTTATTTAATGTTATTCTTTTTTTTTTATAAATCTTTATATATAAATTATATAAATATATATTAAAAAAAATTACCACTATTATTAATAAGAGAACACTTAGTAATATTCTTATAAAATATTGATTTTGATAATAACTTTTAATTTCTTCATCAGTATAATCTTTATAATGACTATTTGAATTTTCTTTAGCAGATAATTTAAATTCTTCGTTTTGATTTTTATGAAATTCATCATTATTATTATATAAATACATTCTTCCAATTAGTCGTATAGTACCAAGAGTTGCAACGGCAATATATAAAAAATATACAATCATAAATTGCCTTATAAGTATTCTATTTTTCTATATAAATATATCAATATATATATATATATTGGTATCAGTATTCATTAGTTTACTTTTTATTTATTTAGATTTTTTTTATATATTATTAATAAAATATATATTACCTTTTTAACACCTATTAATAATAATATATTGCTTATTACCGCTATAAATACAGCTATAGCGATATATATATAATAATAATTATGATCATATATTATATAATAAAGACATAATAAAAGTTCAAGAGTTGTTAATATCTATGAAAAAAAAAAAAAAAAAAAAAAGTTAGTATTTATTAATTATTATAAAAATTATATTTTTATATTGTATCATCATTTATAAATTAATAATAATAATTAATAAATTCTAATATAAAATTATAATTTTTAATTATTTTTCAAATTATCTATTAAATATTATTATCATTTTTTCATTTTTTTATTTATTTAGTAATGTCAATATGAAATATATATATATATTTTATTTATTTATTTATTTATTTTACTCTATACTTACTATTATAAGTAATGTTGAAATTATAAATGAAGTATGTGAAGAAAAACTAAAACAGCCTAAACATGGACCAAATTTTGGGAAAAATCTTTGGGTTTCATTTTTTCTATATAAAACTTCATTATTTATTTCTATTGAATCAGAATTTGGTATATGAACACTTAATCTTGGATTAACTGAATATCTATTTGTTCTTGGTATTTCTAATCTTGAATTTTCAATATCCATTGAATTATTTGTT
>MCFG01000239.1:57500-72500 GCA_002104895.1 Anaeromyces robustus | reverse complement strand
GTGTAACGTTAAATAATAATAATAATATTTTTATTTAAAAATATAATAATAATAATAATAATAATAATAATAATTAACTAAAAATTAACTAACTAATAATAAAAATGAATAAATAAATAAATAAATAAATAAATCAAAATGTGGAGTAAAAAAAAAAAAAAAAGTTATTCAAATTCACCACATTTTTTGGAGGGCAAAAATAATAGTCATATTTTAATTTATATATTAAAAATAAAAAATGTAAAAAGAGAAAAGTTTGTAATACATAATTTATATTACTAAATATAATTTAATATTGTTGATCTAAAATGTATTACACTAATTAATAAGTAAATATATATTATATAAAACTTTTAATAAAAGTAATTGTAACATCATTTATATTTATTTTTATATTTAATATTCTCTCTAAAATAAACCATTAATTTTTTTTATCATATTTTTTTAATTGATAAAAAAAAATTCTCATATATATTTAAATAAAATGATCTTGTTATATTTATTATATTCTTTTTTATTATATTTGAGTTGTAAAAATCAAATATAATAAAACATTAATATAATAAAAAAATATATTGTATAATAATAATATTTTTTATATTGTTTATAAAGAATATTTTTATTAACATATATTTCTAATAATATTTAATAATATTTTAATATATTATTAAAATAGCTTTTTTACCTTTTGTAAATAAAAAACAAATATGTATTTTGGAATTTTTTTTTTTATTATTTATTGTGAAATATATAATTTTTCATCTTAATTACAAATTTATAAAATAATTATAATAAATATAATTCAATACAAAAAGAAAACCTTCGTGTATTAATTCATTAATTTATTTATTAATTTGTTTATTAATTCATTTATTAATTCATTTATTTATTTATTTATTTATTTGCTAATTTATTTATTTATTTATTTATTTATTTAACTATTTATTTATTTAACTATTTATTTAACTATTTATTAATTTGTTAATTAAAATTTTTTTGAGGAATAAAAAGTTTTTTTTTTTTTTTTTTTTTTTTTTGAAATGTGTCGTGTCAACAATTTTAATTTTTTTTATTCAATAGCATTTATCCATATATATACAATTTATTACTTTATTACTTTATTTTGATTATATATTTTATTTTTAAATAATAAAAATTATTTGGATAATTAATCAAAAATATCAATGCTGAACAATTTAATTAAATAAAAAAATAGTTATTAATAATGATTCTAAAACTTTAAATTATAAAATATTAGAAATTTTAATTCAAAAAATTTATCTTAATTATGATATATAAAAAAGTTTAAAATAGATTTTACTATAAAATAATATTTTAATAATATAATATATAAAATTTTAATTTAAAAATTCTAATATATATATTTTAAATGGTTATTAAAATTAAATATTTATATATATTTTCTTTTTGAAAAAAGAAAATAATTATAGGTATATGAATATATGATATTATAAAGAATTTGAATTATCTTTATTATGGACCTATAACAATTATCACTTTTTCAATTATCTATGGTTATAAAAAAGAAGTTTTTTTTTTATATATAACAAAAACCATTTTAATATATATTAAATATTAATAAAAAAAATAAAAAAATTATATAAATATAATACTTAATATTAAAAATATGGTAGATCAAAATAATATAGACAATGATAAAAATATAAATAAGGGGGATAATGGGAATATAAGAAATGATAGTTATGATTATAATATAGATGATAATGATAATAATAATAATAATTATGAAAATAATGATATGCAAAATAATTTAGATGATATAGAATCAGAGAATGAACAAAGTTTAAATTCAGAGGAAAATATATTTTATAGAGATCGAACATTATTAGATATTATTAATTATATATTTAATATTGATGAAACAGATTCTGAAAATGGAGATACTGTTTGTTCAACTAATGAAAGTGAAAATGTGGACAATGAAGATCAAATTATTGAAGATGAAAATAATAATGAAAATGAATATGAATATGAAAATGAAAATAATGAAAATGATGATGTTGGAATAAGTATGAATAATTTATCAAAATATAAAAGTACAAGTAAATTAGTATTAAATCAACTGAATAAAAAAAAATTAGTAGATTTTCAACATATTCAAGGTACTTTACGTCAACAAGCCTATAATTTACATAAATATAAAAATGGAATTTCCCCTAAAAATATTAGTGATTTTGAAAATAATAATAACAATATTTCTACATCTAATAAAAAAGATCTTAATGGTAGTCTTGATTATATTATAAATATATTAAAAGAAAATAAAGATAAAGATAAAAAACATAGTGTTTATTCTTCAAAATTATCTACTGCCCATTTACATATTGATGAAGAATATAAAAAATATTTTAAACATAGAGCTATACCAACATTACCTTTAACTTTTTCACCAACAAAAAATTCAAATAAATATACTTATTCATTTTATTATAACACTGGTATACAGTCTTATTATGAAAATGATCCTCCATCAGTAGTTAAAGGTAATTGGACTGAAGGTATACTAAATCTTCATTTGAATATCCATAAAAATCTTAAATAGTAATGAATACTTTTCTTTATATATATATTATATTAATTATATTATTATTAATAATTAACATTATTTTAAATGTCATAATTAATGTTGTTGTAATTATTATATATATACCATATTTATTGATTTATTTATTTATTTATTTATTTATTTATTTATTTATTTATTTATTTATTTATTTATTTATTTATTTATTTATTTATTTATTTATTTTTTTATTTATTTATTTATTTATTTAATTTAATTAAATAAAAAAAATGAATATATGAATAAATTAGATTAAATTAAATTAGATTAAATTAAACTTTTTTATTTATATTATATTAATGAATATTATAAATATATATATATATATTTTTTTTCATTTTTTAATTCAACAAAAGTGAATATATATTATGGGATCCATATGAAATACCGTTTTCATTAGAACTTGAATGGTGTTTTGATTTTAGACCTACAAATATGTTATTAGAATCATTACAATTAACGGTTATGCAAAATGATCCAAATTCAAAAATATTAGATAAATCAATGGCTCATATAGAAGCAATTACATGGTATGTTCATGCAGGATTAACTAGTGATATAATAAATTATAGTTATATTTCAAATATAAAAAAACAAGATTATATTATGTTAGAACCTGATGCTCCTACCAGTAGTTTACCACAAAAGGAAAATAATGAAAATATCAAAAATACTTCTTTCGATCCTTATGAAAATGATATTCATTTTAATGGTGTACCAGTAGTGGATTTTGATTTAAATAGAAATAATTCATTTTTATGGCAAAGAATACCAGAACAAAAAGTATATTTTTTTAATGAATCTACTACTAATGAAAAAGTTATTAATTCTAAATTTCAATTAACCAGAGATGGAACATCATTTAATCAAGTTAATTTATCCACTTCAGCTTTTAAACAATCAGGTTTTATAATAAAAGCTGTAATTAAAGGGGAATTTCATTCAGAATATTTTGAAGGACATGGTGGAAGTGTTATAAATCTTTTTGGAGGAGGTGATCGATTTCAAATCAAAGAATATTATGAAAAAAAATATAGACTTTTTGATTTTAATTGTACCTTAAAACCAGCATTTGATGTAGATACTAAAATATTAAAATCTGTAAAACAACATATAGATGAAATTGATAGCAGTACAACCCTTGACCCTAAACAATTTAATGATGAAAAAATTATTTTAAGTAATAAAGAAAAACAAGATTTCACTATCGCTTTACTTAAACTAGATGAAAGTCGAAAAGAAGATAAATTTTTATTAAGAATAAGGAAAAAATGTAAAATTAAAGATGGTAAATATTTTTAATATATAATACAAAATATATAATAATTATTATTAAATATTAATAAAAAAAATTAAATATTAAATGTTTCTTTTTAAATTAACATAAATTTTTATTTTTTTTAACTTTATTTTTTAATTCTTTATTGTTTATATATATATAATATTTAATTTTTTAATTATTTTTTGATATATAATTTATATATTATAATGAAGACTCTTATTTAATTGATTGTTTTAATGATACACAAAATAATATTATTAAATTTTATTTAAGCAAAGAATCATTAATAAAAAATAATCATTATATTTCAAGAATTTTTGGTTCATCAAATTCTTTAGCATCTCAAAAACAAACATCATCAAATGAAATAGTATTAAAAAATGTAGATCATATATCGTTATATCAAATTATTTTTTATTTTAGTAAAGGATATTTCCCTGATCAACATTTATATAATATGTATGATTGGATAGGAATATTGACTGTATCATCAAAATTCCAATTTAATAATATATTTAAATATTGTGAATATCAATTAAAATCATTTATAACAAAAGAAACAATTCATGAAATTTACGGATATGCAATTGTAATATTAAAATTGTTTATTCTCATTTATAAAATAATAATAATAATTACTTTTCATGTTAATATATATATAGAAAAATTATATATTTAAATATATATATTTTTATTAATATAAATATTTATTTTATATATATATACTTATAGAAAAATAAAGCTTTACAATTAGTAAGATATTGTTATTTGTATAAAAAATATTACAATATAAATGATGTTAAGGTAGAAAGATAAATTCAATATATATTATATATTATTAAATTAAATATAAAATTTTATTTATTTATTTATTTATTTATTTTTAATATTATTTATATATATATATATAATATTATTAAATAATAAAATATTTTAATAAATATATATATATATTTATATTAATAAAAAGACGATGAAAAGTCCTAAGAAAAGTGAAGATGTAATAATTAATATTAAATCAGAGTTAAACGAAACTAAAAAAGAAAAATCTAGATCAAAATTTAAATTAGATAAATACAATTTTATCATGTATATGAAACAATTATTTTATCATATTGTTAATTTAGATTTATCAATTATTACATTTATTTTCCTATTAGTTTATATGAATTTAACATTAATTATTGGTCTTCCTATTGCAATTTTTTTTGGATATTTAAGATTTATAATATTTGCAACTACAGCTTTTGTTTCTTTCATTGAAGTAATTTCTGATATAAGTTCATATAATACATGGCGAGAAAAATTATTTAAAATATTTTGTACACCATATGTCATTTTATATATATTAGTAACAATACTTGCAATTATCATTTTTGCATTAGGAAATGGAATTGTTTTTTTTACCTTTATAATCATTATAGGTTTATGTTCACTCTGTCAAAGTATAATATGGCCAATAGTAGATTCCACTAAAACATTTATTATATTATCTAATGTAATTAATGGTTATTGTAATGGAATGAGATATGCTAAAAAAAATAAAGATTCGAATTCAATAGACGCTCCTTATGATCTTGATGGAAATAATAGTATATTTGGTAGTACTAGTAGTATATTTAAAAAAGATTGTAAAAATACTATTAGTACAAATAATTCGAAAATATTAAGATCTTCCGCTTTCATAAATTATGATAATATGGATGCTTTAATGAAATATATGAATGATTATTTTAATCATGAATCCAATATATCTAAAGCATCTTCTTTCACATTAGTTATACAAGATTTTATTAATGGAACTAAAATTATTGTACCAATTAATTATCGTGAGAATGAAACTTCATTAATTAAAATCATGTTAGATATATGGTTAAGTTGTATGAAAAGTTCAATTATTTTATGTGGACGTTGGTGGAGAATTTTATGTTTCCATCCATTTGGTATTTTTTCAATTCTTTACCCAGGTTTTACTGAAAATTATTATATCTATGAAGGCTATCGTTTCTTTTGGTGGCATAAAAAATCACTTATAGAACATCCACATTTTTGTTAAGTATCTAGATAATAATAGAAAATAAATAAAATAAAATTAAATAAAAATTATAAATACAATATGAATTATTACTATAAAAGTAAAAATTAAAAAAAAAAAAAAAAAAAAAAAAAAAAAAAAAAATAAAATGTAATTTTAAATACTATCGTTTTTTATATTTTTAAATATAAATATAAATATATATATATATATAAAACTTTTTTATTTACATTAAATAATTCTACATGATTTATTAAATATAAAGTAAATAATATTAATATAAGAAAACTATGAAAATGCTAAAACATAGAATTTATAGTTTTTTAAAGGATTAATATTATTAATTAGATTGAATGAATTATATATATATATATATAATAAAGATATTATCTATTATTTTTAATTTAAACTTAATTCATATAGTTTTTTTTTTTTTAGATTAGGATTTAATTCATATAGTAATATTATTAATTATTATTAATTATATTACTAGTTTTTTTTAATTATATTGTAGTATTAAAAAAAAAAAAATTAAAAATCGAATATATATAATACTATATATATACATTTTTTTTTGAAACTAAAGAAAGAGAATACACTTCCACGGTTTTTTATTTATTATAAATAATTATTAATACATTTAGACTTAATACGTTTAATAAAATAGATTAAAAACAATTAAAAAAAAAAAAAAAAAAAAAAAAACTACAGCAAATATTTAATAAAAAGAAAAATATATAATAAATTTCTGAAATTATAATAATTTCTAATAAAAGAAGGACGACTCCGAAGGCCCCATAATTGATATAATATCGTGATTCGAGATATTTTTATGTTTTATCGATTCGATGTCGACACTCTTGGTCTTGAAAGGAATGGATTTGAATTGTTCAAATAATAACTTCAATTAATTGCTTCCACTCCCTTTTATTGAAATACAGCTTTTCCTGATAAATAATTTCTAATTTTCTATTTTAGTTCGATTAAGGAATAATGATTAATATTAAATATATATTTTTCATTATTATTATCAATCAATATTATTACATTAAAATAATTATCATTAATATTTTTAAACAGCATCCTATATAAAGATAATTTTAAGAATATCTCAAAAATAAAATAATCTATAAAATTATATTTTATAATAAAAAATTAAAAAAAAAAATTAAAAATAAAAAAAAAAAAAAAAAAACTATCAAAAATTAATAGTATATAAATAAGAAATTCCTTTTTTTATCTTTAATTTATTTTATTTTTTATTTTTTTTTTCTTTATTTCATTTTATTTTACATAAAAAATTTAAAATTAAAAATAATAAAAAAAAATTATAAATTAAAATAATTTATATTTTTATATATTGAATAATATTATAATTTTAATAAAAATTATTATAAATGACTAAAAATATCAATAAATTAAAATGTCAATTTTAAATAAAAAAAATAAATATATATATTAATATTAAAAAAAATATAAATAAATAACATGTCACAGTCACCTTTAAATTAAATATATATAATATATATTAATGATCTTTTTATGAAATTTTAATGAAAATAAATTATTAACTCTGATTATTTTTTATAAAAAAAAAAATAGTAATTTTTGTTATCATATTTCTATGAATAATATGTATAAATATATACATATTCTTATTTTCTTCTCAAAAGAAAACAAATTAATAAAATGTTTAAATTAATAAAAAAAGAAAAAGAAAAAGAAAAAAAAAGTAATGCCTTTTTTTTTTTTTTAAAAATTATATATACTTTTCTTATGTGTCTTTCTTAATTTTTTTCTAATATCTAATGTATAAAGTAAAAATAAATAAAGCTAAATAAATAACATAAGAAACACTTAAAGTTTGAGCACCACTAGATTGATCATTAACATTAGTAGCACTTAAACTGATTTTAAGAGTTGTAGTTGTTGGATTAGCATTAGCAACATTAATTGAATTTGTATCATTACCTGGATTAGTAGCAATACCAGTAATACTTGAATCAGTAGCATTACCTGAGTTAACTGAACCATCAGTTAAAACACCAGAATCAATTGGAGAAGTAACATCGGTTGGAGATGCAGCAGCATCATCTTGTGCAGTAGTAGTAGTGGTAGTGGCATCTGAACTATCGATCTTATCGGAAAGTTTAGTTGAAGTTGAAGAAGATTTACTTTTTGAAGTAGTGGTAGTAGTTTTTTTTTTAGTACTCGTACTAGTTGTACTAGTTTCATCAGTTGTACTAGTTTTCTTTGTACTAGTACTTGTTGTAGATTTTTTAGTACTATTACTTGTAGTAGATTTTTTAGTACTTGTAGTAGTTGTAGTACTAGAGCTAGCAACAACTGGTTTTTCATCAGAAGCTTGAACCTTAGCATAAGCAATAAGTTGATTATTATCATCTAATAAACGGAAAACACCATTTTCACCAATATCATTAACTAAAGATGCTTTACAGAAAAGACTAGTATCTTTAATACTGTAGGTTAAAGATTTTGGAGAAGTAACTTCTCCAACTATTTCATTAGAAAGAAGAATACCAGTTGTTGATTCAAAAGAATTTGTACCATACCATTTAGCATTTGATGTTTTTGGAGTAACAGAAAAGTCTTCAATAGTGAATTCACAATCATTATTAATGTAAAAAGTACCAGTAACACTATATTTAGTATCAACTACTGTAATTGGAGCTTTGAGAGTTTTACTTGGAATTAAAGATGGGTCACAATCATGACCACAGTAGTCACCTAAAACAACTGAAGAAAGTGAGGCTAAAGCAGCAAAAATAGTTAAGAATTTCATCTTTTTTTTTTTAATAACTAAAATTGAATATTTATTTTTTAATTATTAAGAAATATATTAAATTTGAAATTAGTTAAAAACTTTGCTATTATTTAGCTTTTTAAATACAAATTTTTTTATATAAAAAATGATAATACATAAAAAAGTCAATATATTTTATTTAATAAAACTATAATAAATATCTGTATTTATATATTCATTTTATTTATATTTTAAATATTTTTTCTTAAACTAATTATAATTTGTTTTTAAAATTTCTCATTCTCTTTAATAATAATTTTTTAACAATTAATTTGAAATTTCCATTTTTAAGTAATTGATATTATCAATTACCCTTCTTTTTTTTTTTTTTAAATAATAAAAATTATTTATTTTTAAAATAACATTATTCTTAAATAATATATAATTTATTTAACTGAATTTAACATACTTTCTCTTACTTTTTTTTATTATAATATTAAATAACCTTTATATAATTAACGTTGTTTATTCTTTTACTTTTTTACTACAAGTATTTTTGAACTAAAATAAAAAAAAAATTAAAAAGAATCTTTTTTTATCGCTTTTATATTAATTTTTCTTTTTTCTTATTATAAATTTTTTTATCATCTTCAATATAATTTATATTAAATTATATATATTACAAGTGTATTTAAATAATATACTCGTAATATATTATTAAATATAAATTATATTAAATATATTAAAAAACAATTTATTATTTAATTATTTATTAACAAAATTTAATTACAAGATTTTGATATATTTTAATTATATATTAAATATGATGCTTTTTTTTTTTTTTCTTTTGTAAGAATACTTTTTATATGTTTTAATAATATTAATTATTAATTAATTTTTTATTTAAGTAGGCATTACACTTATAAATTAATTTTCTTATTATATAAATAAATATTTAAAATATTTAATAGAATAATGAAGGTTAAAAACAACAAAATTATTAGTAATAATTAAGATAAAAAGAATAGGTTAAAAGAAATATTAATATAAAATAAAAACAAAAAAAAATAATCATTCATATTTAAAGAAAGAATACTTTATTATAATAAAATTTATATTTTAGAATATTATATTAAATTCATTTTTTTGCACAAAGTTTTATAGTATAAAATAAAATATTAACAACTTCAACAATAATAATAACCATCAAATAAAATTTTAAGAATTCAGTTGTATTTTAAACTTTATATCTTTAAAAATTCATAAAATAATAATAATATTAATAATAATAATAAAAATGTATGAAAATAATGTTGTACTAGTTATTTCTTATTTATTCTTTCTGTTATTTATTTATATATTAAATACTTACAAGAGTTTATTTAATATATTTTATTAATTTTAACTTGTTTTATTTTATATTTAATATTTAATATATAATAATTTAAATTATTCTGTATTTATTATACAAATAATATTTAATAAAAAAACGAATAATTAAATAATTAATATATATAAAATTGTTTATATTTAAATTTTCCAATATAAAAAATTTTTTTAATTAAATATTAGTTGAATAGTAAAACAAAAAAAAAAAATTTCTTAGCGAATAATATTTAATATCTGTTATTATATTAATTAAAGGATAAATCATAATCATTGATTAAATATAATAAATGATAAAATAGATTATTTTAAAGTAATTTAGTAAAAAAAAAAAAAAAAAAAAAAAAAACTTAAAAACATAAACATATATTTATTTAATTATTTATTTATTAATTTCTGAATATTTATTTTATTTAATATTTATTTATTAAATTAAATAAAAGTTATTATAATTTATATTTAAAAAGACATTATATCATGTTAATAATAATTAATATTAAATATATAAAAAAAAATAAAATAAAACAATATAACAATAATAATATTAATTTATATATATATATATATATATATAAAAAAAAAAAACGGTTAAAAAAATAAGAGTTGTAGTAATGATATTGATATATTAATTTGATAATAATAAAATTATATTTACATTAATCAACTTTAAATCTAATTATTAAAAAAAAATTACTATAAAAGTGAATGCTGCATTTACACAATTTAACCATATAAATTAACAATGCATGCATTTCTATTACTATACACTATATTTATTATTTAACTTTAATTTATATTCTTGTTCAAAAAATTTTTTTTTTTTTTTTGATATATATATGATAATCCAGTAATACTAACTATTAATTATTGTAGATATTTTTTTAATGGTTACTTTCAAATACTTTATGTTTTATAAAAAAAAAATAAAATGAAAGAATCAATGTATAATTAGATATTAAAAGATTACATTGCCATTTTATTAATTAAAATAATTAAAACATTAATATAAAATACAATTATTTTTATGTATTTTTCATTTATTAATTAATATATTAAATTAATAAAAAAAAAAAAAAGAAAAAAAAAACAAGAACTAAAAAACAAAATGATAAGGAAGTACTGTACCGTAAAATTAAATAATTAAATAATTCTTATAATAAAAAAGAATTTTAAAATAATTAAAAGTACCGGTTTAAACGGTTTTTTTTTTTTTTTTTAATTATCTTTAAAATCTTATACAATTAAAATTTCTATTTATCATGTATTTAGTTTAAATTATTATTTATGCTATGATTACATAAAAACATGTGATATACATTTTTTTATGATTATTGTAATTATATATTTATATAAAGTATATTTAATAAAATATTAACTATAAAGTATAACTGTGGGAAATAATAAAAAAGTTGTTATTATCATTTAATTAGTAATAAAATAAGATATTAATGCGATTTTTCTTTTTGTTTTAATATAATTTTAAAGTAAATAACAATATAATAATTTAAAAATGACAATACTGAAAGAATTATTTAAAGATTTCGAATTCAATAATAAGACAGAATATAAAATTAAAAAAGTAAAAGGAATAGAACTTCCAAAAGATTATTTAGATTTTATGGATGAACATAATGGTGGTGAAGGAAAAATTGGTGAAAATGGTTATGCAAAAATATATAAACTTGAAGAATTAGAACAAGCAAATGAAGATTATGAAATTTCAAAATATTTTCAAAATTATTTTATATTTGGAACAGACGGTGGAGAGATGTTGTTAGGATATAATTCAGAAAGAAAGTTATATTACGCTGTAGATGCATGTAATATAGATGAAAATGAAATATTTTATGTTTCTGAGTCATTATTAGAGTTTTTTAAAAAAATTGATGAATAAAACAAATATTTATATATATGTGTTACATAGTAATTAAGTTTAAACCATTATTTAAACGTATATATATGTATAAAATTTTAATAATACCATTATCTATTTTTTATATATATACATATAATCAAATATACAAATTTTTTTTTTTTTACTTATTTTCTATTAGCATTTTATATTTAATAAAGAAAATAATAATTTATTTTAAATACTTTTTTACGTGAAAAATAAATTACACAAGAAATGTTAAAACACAATTATTATTGTAAAAATATTTTTATCATTAATGAATAAATAATAAATAAACATATATAATATAAATAAAAATATATAAATAATATAAATAATATAAATAATATAAATAATATAAATAATATAAATAAAATATTAATCAATCATAATATTTTATTTAATATTAAAAAAAAAATTTTTTTAAATTTTTTTTTTTTTTTATATATGATTTTTCAATAAGATTATTATAATAATAATTATATATATGTATATTATATTAAATATTAAATATACTATTATAAGAAGAAATTTCAAATTTTAGATTTCAAATTTCAAATATATAGATTTTGAAATTTAAATTTAAATTTTAATTTTTAAACTAATAATCTTATTCTTTTTTCTTTCTCTTTTCCTAAAAATTATTTATATAAATAATATAGTAAAAAATATATATAATTTTTAGATTTTAAATAATTAGAATATTTTATGTTTAATTGAATTAATAAAAGAAAAAAAAAAAAATGAGTAAAGAAAAATTTATCGCAATTAGTAAAATATTAGGATGTGGGATTCCTATATTTTGGTCAGGAGTTATTTCATTTGGATATCCGGGAGTAATGAGTTCATATTGGAAAGAAAAATATAATGTTGGAAGTACTGAAACAGGATTAGTTTTAACTTTTATGCTCTTAGCATTAGCAATAACTATGTTTATAAGTGGACGTATTCATGCTAAAATTGGAATGCCTAAATGTACTTTAATTGGAACTTTTTTTTACGTTTTAGCATTTATCTTTTTAATATTTGCTAATAATATTTATTGGGTATATTTATGGGCCTTTACTTCTAATTTAGGATGTAGTTTTACTTATGGACCAGGATTAACTACCGTTCAAAGTGAATTTCCCACAAAAAAAGGATTAGTTAGTGGAATTATAAATTTATCTTTTGGTATTGCAGCAGCTATTATGTCACCTATTTTAAATGCAATATTAAATGGGAAAAGTTATTTATTCGTAAATCTATTTACTTTATCCATGATTATTATATTCAATTTATTTGCTTATATCTTAGTTAAAATTTCTTTAAATAATAAAAATCATGTGAAACCTAAATTGGATTCATCTAAAGATATGACTGTAAGTCAAGCTTTAAAATCTAAAGAATTTTGGATTATTTGGTTTGTATGGATATTTATGGGTGCTGCAGGTATTTCAATGATAAACTTATCAAAAAGTTATTCTATTGCTATAGGTAAACCAGGAGTAACTATACTTACTACTTTTAATTTAGCTAATGGAATTATAAGAATTTTTATGGGATGGCTAACTGATAAAATTGGACCTAGATTAACTGGTACTCTAGGTTTTTTATTAGCAACTATAGGCTATTTTATTATGCCTCATACTACTAATGTATCATTAGTATCATTATGTGCAGCTGGAGTTGGTATAGGATTTGGAACTCTATTTACTATTTCAGGTCCATTAGCAGCAGATATATTTGGTTTAAAAAATTTTGGAACAATTTATGGTATTATTTTTATTGCATATGGGTTAGTTAGTGGTATTGTTGGACCAGCTATTTCAGGAATGATATTAGAAAGAACAAATAATAACTATTTTGTTGTATTTATATATCTTGGTATTATGTCATTATTTGGAACTATATTAATTTTATGTATAAAAGAAAAGAAAACTAACAAAAATATTAAAGATAATATTGAAAATAAAAATGAAAATGAAAATGAAAATGAAAATATAGAGCCAACTTCTAACCCAAATTCAAGTCCAAAAAACAATACCAATACAATAAATAATATAAATGAAAAAGCATCAGTAACAATAGAAATAGAATGTGAAAATAAATCAACGACATCATCATTATAAATATCATAAATAATTTTTTAGAGAAAAAAATGTTAGAAATCATATTATTTATAAATTATTTAATAGAGATTTTATTTTTAATCTGTATTACTTATTTACATTTTTTTTTAATTTATTCTATATAATTAATTAATTAATTAGTTATTTATCTATTTATTTAATTTATTTATTTAATTTATAAATTTATTTATTTATTTATTTATTTATTTATTTATTTATTTATTTATTTATTTATCTAAATCATAATTATTTATTCATTTTGTATCAAAATATATATATATATATATAATATATAATATTGATAAAGTTTTATATAATAATAATTAATATACCAAAAAGGTTATATTTTTTTAATTTTTCACCATGAACAATTAAAAACAATTAAAACTTATATAAAATAACCTTTAAATAAATCAATTTTTTATTATACATTCATGTTATAAATTATATCTTTTATATATTTTATCTTTTAAAGAATAAAATATATAATTTTATTATTGTTTTATATAAATAAAAAAAAAATTAATCAAAAATAAATTAATATTATTTTATTATTCCATTATTTTTCAATTATGTGTAAAGAATTTATTTTATTTTATTTTATTTTGTTATTTTCTCTTTTTTTTTTTTTTAATGTATAATATAATATATATATATAAATAAACTTATTGAATAAATATTAATAATCAAAGATAATAAAAAATTATGATAATATAAATAATAAAAATTATAATATAAATAGTAAAGATAACAGAAAATTAAAAAGAAAATTAAACAAGAAAATTGAAACCTCATTATTGAAAAATAATAACAATGAAAAAATATAATAAATACTTAATCGTGAAGAAAAAAAAATACAGTTGATCATCAATATTGAATGAAGAAAAATAAATAAATAAATAAATAAATAAATAAATAAATAA
>MCFG01000239.1:0-55000 GCA_002104895.1 Anaeromyces robustus | reverse complement strand
ATTATATGAATTATTTCTATATCTTTATCTTTCTTTCTTTCTTATTTTTTTTAATATATGTATCTTATGTGTATTAAAAACACAATTTTTTAAAGTATCTTTCTTTGATTGTACTACATAATACATAAAATATAAAAAAATAAAAAAATAAATAAATAAATAAATAAATTAATAAATAAATAAATTAATAAATAAATTAATAAATAAATTAATAAATAAATAAATTAATAAATAAATTAATAAATAAATTAATAAATAAATAAATAAATAAATAAATTAATAAATAAATTAATAAATATATTATATTTAAAAATAGTATAATATTGATAATCATTATTAAATATAATTTTATATCAATATTAATGTCAAATATCTTTAAATATTTTTTTATTAGTATTAATATGTTTTTTTTAGTTAGTTTTATAATAATTATTTGTTATTATTATTCATTATAAAAAAAAAAATATGTAACAAGAGTCATAATTCATAATTATTAATCTCACCAATAGAATAAATAAAAAAAAATATTTAAATATATATTTAAGTATAAATAGTTATATTAAAATTTTTATAAAAACAAAGATTAAAAAAAAAAAAGTTATTTGAATGTATTTAAAAAGTTTATATCTATATAGTTTATATCTTTATAAATTTAGAAATATTAATTTATAGATTATACATAATTATGGAAACTTTAATTAAATAGTTAAAAATATTATTTAATATTTATTGAAGGGTCTTAAAAAATAAATAAATCAATTAATACTTTTAAATTTAAAAAAAAAAAAAAATAAAAATGAAAAAAAAAAAATTAAAAATAAATGAAATTATAAATAAAAAAAAAAAATAAAAAATTATCTTTATATTTAATTAAATAATATATTTATCATATATTTATTATAAAACTAATAATATATTTATTATACGTAATTCGGTAATGTTTTGATTTTGTTTTAACTGATGCATAGACATTTATTTTTAATTATAATTATAAAACAGTAATGATTAAAATGTTTTATAATAATTAATTATATAAAATATTAAAATATATGGCTTTGATACAATTGATGGGTATTAAATAATAAATAATATAATTCCTAATTAAATAAGGTCGTTAATAAATAATAAATAAATGGCAATATTAATAAAAATAATAAACAAAACTAATATAATATAATATTTAATGAGTAATGATAATGATAATAAATAATTAATTGATAATCATAATGAATATAATATTAAATATTAAATAAATTAAATTGAAATATTAAACTTTAAATTATAGTAAATTCAATAATTATTATGATAATTTTTTTTTTTTTTTTTTTTTTTAAAAAAAATAAAACAAATTAAAATAATATTAATTTGTAAAAAAATATATTCAAAATATATTTTATAAATTAATAACATTGGATAATATAAAAAATTAATATATAATATTTTTTAATATATTTTTTTAAATCATTTTTATTTTTATTATTATTTTCCTGTTTTAGTTAATATTAAAAAAAAAAAAAGATAATTTTGTTTCATTTATGATTTTATATAAATATTTATAAAATGTTCTATCTAATTTTTTTTTAAAATTAATTTGAAATTCATAAAAAAAAAAAAAAATAAAAAAATAAAAAAATAAAAAAATAAAAAATATACTTTCAATTGTATATATAATGTAACTTCATATACTTTGTATATAAAAATATAATATATATATGAAAGCTTTAAATTATTAAATATCATAATATGCTATCTTTAATATATATATTATATATTTCATATTAAATTACAAAATTACTCTCATAATTTAAATGTATTCTTAAGAATTTAAGAAATGTATTAAAATAATAATATAATTAAGAGAGAAAATATTCTTAACTATTTTTTTGATATTAAAAAAAAAGTTAGGAATTGTTTATAAAGAGATAAATTAAATAATAATGAGAATTTTTTTTAAAAAAATATATATATATAACATAAAAAAAAAATAAGACAAAACAAAATATAATAAAAGATAAAATAAAATAATAATACAAAAATAAAGAACATATATATAACAATATTTTTTTTAAATAATATATAGGTAGAATTTATTATTATAATTATATCAATAAGAAAATATGAGCATAGTACAAAGTCATTTAAATAATATTAATAAAATAATAAAAAGTAATAATATAAATGAATTAATAAATTATGTTCAAAAATATAATATAACTTATAATAATACTTTAATATCTAAAAATGAAAATATTTTAATCAATGCTATTAAACGAAATGTCAATTATGAATTGATAGAATATATTGTAAGTCAATGGAATTATTTAGTTAACTTTTCAATTCCTGATACTTCCAATAATTATTATCAAGATACCGATGATTGTCTTCGTTATTTTAATGAAAAGAAACTTTATGATAATGTGGAAAATTATTATATATCCCCACTTTCTGTTGCATTAAAAAGAAATAATTTTAAAGTGGCTGATTTATTATTAAATAATGGTGCAAATATTAATAATATCCCAGTAGGAACTTTTAAAAAAATTATCAATCAAAAAAATTCCAAATATATTCTAAGTAAACGTATTAAATTAAATGAAAATTTAATTCTTAATTTAATATGCCGTAAATTTTTCTTTTTCGAAGATATTATTAGATATTATATTTTTAATAGTTCATTCGTTTTAAAGTTACTTCTTTTATACAATAATAAAACTAAACTTTCGAAAGAACAATTTAAATTTTATATATCTAATGAATTAAGTAAAATTTCAATTTCTCAAATATTTTATAGAATTATTTTTATAAAGTATAATTATTTCTATAGTAATTATAATTTAAAATATGATCTATTTAGAAGTTATGAAATTTTAAAAACTTTATATGGAATTGATACCAGAGAAACTGATATAAAATTATATGATCTCTATACAGCTTCCAGATACATTAATAAAAATAAAAAAATTCAATTAATTCATTATATTCAACTTCAATCATTATCAGTAGATTCCTTTGAAAAAGAAATTTTAAATATACTAGAAAAATCTCTTTTAAATCAAGAAACGGAAGAAATTATATTAGATCATATATATAATAAAGATAAATCAACACTTAAAAAATATATTAAACAAAATAAAATAAAATTAACTAATGTTCATGGAGAGTTTAATAATTTAGGAATTAATTATTTTAAACTTTTAAAAGATCTTTGGATAAAAGATAAAAAAATTGTTACCAAATATTGTGGAGGAGTAATTTTTAAAAGAACGGAATTTCAAGATATTTTATTTTTACAAGAAGAAATTAAAAATGATAATATTAAACTTGTTAATGCTCTATTAAATTGGGGAATTAATATTAATAACTCTAAAATAAATTTATTAAATGAATCAATAAAAAGAAATAATATTAATATGATTAAATGTTTATTGAATCATGGTGTCAATATTAATTCATATTCTGAAAGAACACAATTTGATTGTTTATCATTAAATGTTTCTTTAATTAATAATAATAAAACAGATACCATTAATTACTTAATTGAATGTCATCAATTAAATAATAATAATAATAATAATAATAATAATAATAATAATAATAATAATAATATCAATAATAATAGAATTGATAATAATAATAATTATAATATCAATAATAATAGAATTGATAATAATAATAATAATAATAATAATAATAATAATAATTATAATAATAATAATAATTATAATAATAATAATAATTATAATAATAATAATAATAGTGGTGATAATAATATTAATACAATCAATAATAACAATAATAATATAAATAATAATTATTGTATTAATATTAATTTTAATATAAATATACATAAAAATAAAAAATTTAATAATAATGATAAAAAAAATAATTATTATAAAAATGAAATGAATAATACTGTATTGAACCAGAATTCCATTATCGCATTAGGACATCAATCTTTTGATGTAATTAGTGCAGAAAAAAATCATTCAAAATATATAATGGATAATGGAATTGATGTATTAATATCCAAAATAAATGATTATTCTAATTATTTATCACCATTAATTTTTGCAATACAAAGAGATAATCGTCAAATTGTTGAATTTTTAGTAGAAAATGGTGCAGATGTCAATATGAAAATTTGGGATAATTATACTCCATTAGGTGTTGCTATATTTAATAGAAAATTAGATTTAGTACAATATTTAATTGAACATGGTGCTAATATTAATAAAGCCTTTTTCCGTAATGAGTTACCATTAAATATTGCTATTGAAAGTAATGATAAAAAAGTATTAAAATTTTTAATTCATTGTGGTATTGATGTTAACAATAGAGATAATGAAGGTTTAGATTGGTATGAAGCTCCTTTAGGTAAAGCTTCATTAAAACAAGATTTATACGTTATTAAATATTTAGTGGAATATGGTGCTGATATAAAAAATGATGTTTTAAATTCAGCAGTACAATCGGGTAATACAGATATTGTAAATTATTTTATTGGATGTGGTGCAAATGTTAATGAAAAAGGTCATAATTATTATACTGGTGTTCCATTTGATGCTATAACTCCACTTTATTTAGCTATTGTTAATAATGATTTAAATATGGTAGAATGTTTAATACATTGTGGAGCTACAATAGATATGAATGATCAATTTGAAGATTCACATTTAAATGGAGCTATTATAGCACATCGAGTAGAAATGGTAGAATATTTAGTTAATTGGGTCATTATTAATTCAAAACAAAAATATATTACATTTACAGGAAATGCTTATTTAATTAATCAAAAATATAATCTTAATGAAAAATATCATTTAATCTACTTAAGTATTAAAAATATTTTAGATATCTATGCAAAAATATTTTAAAAATTAAAGTAAAAATTAAAAAAAAAAAAAAAAAAAAGAAAAAAAAAGTAGTATATATCAAGTACATATATATATATTTAATATATATATATTTAATATATATACTTTTTTAAATGTATTTGATATTATAATTTATATATAAAAATTTATATATATAAATTTTTTATCTCATAATTATTTATATACTTATAAAAAAAAAAGAAATTTAATATATTATAAGTCTCATTAATATATTATTTCCATTATGTATATAGTATATAGTATGAATATATATTAATATTTAATTTAATAATTTAAAATATAAATATTTTGTATTTATTTTATGTATATATACAATAACAATAATTATAAATAATAATTTATTTTACATTTATTTAAAAAAAAAAAAAAAAAAAAAAAAAAAAGATATATATAATATGAAGAATAAAATATTCAAATAATGATTCATTTGAAATAATTAATAATAATATTAATTATTAATCAATGAAAAAAATAATAATATATATCGATATTAATAATACCAATAATAATTATAACAAAATAATAGATTTATTTTATTAAAATTATTATTAGTAGTTTATAATAAACCAATGAAATAATGAATAAATAAAAAAAAAAATAAAAATAAAAAAATATTTAAAAAGAAAAAAAGAAATATAAAATTGTTTAAAATAATAATAGTAACAGTAGTAAATAATAATGATTAATTATCATAAAAAGAATAATACTAAATTATGTAATGTTATTATTGTTTATAATAATAATCTTAATATAATGACAAAAAAAAAATAATATTAAAAATTTTAATAGTTAATATATTGAAAATCTTCACTTTTAAATTTGTTAAATATTGTAATCTATTTTTGTTATTTTAATTATTATCTTGATTTCCATTTTCGTCAGTTTCATCATCAGATTTTTCTTCAGTTAGAATACTTTCTTTATCCTTATCACCTATATTTTTATTAATTTCTGAATGGTAGTAGATTTCTACTAATTTCTTTAAGAATTTTTAATAACTTCTATCCTAAGAAACATTTATATATATATATATATATACTGTAATTTCTATATATTTTTTTTAAAAACAGTTTTTTCTTAACATAGTAAGAATCCCATATATATTATTCAATTTTTTAATGGGATATTCAATATCACTATTTCTTACCATATTATCAATAATTTTAACCTAATGAAGAAATTTCATTATTATATTTTGACTATATAAATAAATAAGTAAATAAATAAATATAAATAAATGAATAAATAAATATATAAGTAAATAAATAAATATAAATAATTAAATAAATAGATAAATAAAAAAATAAATAAATGTTAATTAATTTAAATAATTAAAGTAATTAACGGTAATAAGAACAAATTATAATTTATATTCTTAACATTCGGACTATTAATAAAGTAGTACAATTTTATTAACATAAATTATGTAATAAAAAAAAAAAGTTAAATAAATAATATTAATTTAATTGTATATAAATTTTATATTAATATTTAATTAATACTATATATTATAATATATCATAAAATATACTATAATATATATATAAATATATATAATTTTATTTATTTTCTTTTATTAATTTGAAAAAACAAACATTTTATTTCTTTTTTTTAAATTTTTTTGTTTTATATATTAATTATTTTGCTTCATATATATACATATTTGTAACATATCTTTTTTTTCTTTCTTTGTAAAAATAAAAAATAAAAATTATTATAATACTATATGAATTCCAAATAAAAATAATAAAATAAGAATTTCGTGAAATTTATTAAAATATAATAAAGTATTAATTCATTTAATTATTATTTATTATTTATTATACCGTAATAACAATTCAGGAAGTTTATATATATATATCTTTTTAAAAAATTCAAAATTCAAAATTCAAAATTTAAAATTTAAAATTTAAAATTTAAAATTTAAAATTTTAAAAAAACATTGATTTTTTGTTTTTATTTATTAATGCAAATTATTTCATTATAAAAAAAGAACACCATATCTTATAAAAATAAATAAATAAATAATTAAATAATTAAATAATTATTAAAGAAATATATTGAATAAATAATTAAGTATATACAAATAAACAAAGTAAAAGGAAAAATAATATTATTTATGATAAATATATGAAAAAAAAAAAAAAAAAAAAATAAAAAATGGAATCTTCAACAAAGCATATAAATAAAATTAAAGAATTGATTGATAAAAATATAGTAGGTAATTTAAAACAATATATAGCAAAAAATAATATCACTTATAAAATTATTTTATCAAATAAAGAAGAGAATATTTTAACATATGCGGTTCAACAAAGTGCTTCTTTTGAAATCATAAAATACATTACAAATGAATGGCATTCCTTAGTAAATTTATATATACCCGATAAAAATATTGATTTTAAAACTTCTAAAAATTATGAAGATTATAAAGACTCATTTTTTATTACTGAAGAAAAATATTTTGAGATTGTATATAAAAATTTTCTTAATAAATATGGTATATCTCCATTGTCTGTTGCTATTGAAAAAAATAATTTTAAAGTAGCTAACTTTTTAATAGCTAATGGTGCTATAATTAATAAAATACCTACAGGAACATTGAAAAATATTATTAATGAAAAAAATTCTAAATATATATTTAGTGAAGAATTTGATATCAGTGAAAATCTTTTTATACATTTAATGTGTTATGAACCAAAAATTTTAAATAATATTTTAAAATATTACTTATTTAATAATACTTTTATTTTAAAATTTCTTTCCGCTTATAAACATCGACATTCCTTAAGTAAAAAAGAATTAGAAAAAATTATTTATCAGGAAAAAAATAAAATACCTATGAATCAAACTATTTATAGAATACTATTTATTCGTAAAGATTTCTTTTATGATTATCCACCACCCTATGATTATATTGGAGAATGTTATAATTTATTAAAATTACTTTTTAAATTTGATTATCGAAATGAAAATACAAAACTATTTGATTTATATGTAGCATCGAGATATATTAGTGTTCAAAAAAAGGAAGAATTAATTGATAAGATTAAAAGTGATTTTCATAAATTAGTACCATTTGAAAAACATTTTTTAAATATTTTAGAAAAATCTTTAATGAATCAAAATACGGAAAATACTTTATTAGGATTAGTAAATATGCATAATTTATTAAAACTTAAAAAACGAGTCAAAAACAGAAAATATAAATTAACTAATCTTTTTGGAGAATTTCATGATTTAGGTATAAATTATCCTATTATTGTGGAACGTTTATGGTATAAAAATCCAAAAATTGTTGTTAAAACTTTTGGTGGTATTAATATTAAAAAAACAGAATTTCAAGATATTTATTTTTTGAAAAAGCAAATAAATATGAAAAATTATATTTTAGTAAAATATTTATTTGATTGGGGAGTTAGAATTGATACTACTACTACTACTATTAATAATAATAATAATAATAATAATAATTATATTTGTAATAAAATAAATTTATTAAATGAAGCCATTCATTGTAATAATATAGATATAATAAAATGTATCATGGATAATGGAGGAGATGTTAATTTTGTAGCTGAAGAACCTCATTATTATTGTATATCATTAGAAGCTCCTAAAGATATAATAAGAGGTGAAGATGATATTACATTTGATTATTTAATAGAATATAGAGATCAAACAGAACGATATGAAATTAATAATTCATATCAAAATACTGATGATGTTATTAATAAGTATCGTCCTATCAATGATTCATCTGTTATTTCTATGGAATATCTTTTTTTCCATTTATTTACTCAAATTGAAAGTTCATATAAATATAGTAATATTAATAGTGGAGTGGATGCGGTATTACAAACAATTCATCAATATTATTATTATATACCATCTTTAGTCTATGCTATTCATAATGATTGTAATACTAATATAATTAAATATATTGTAGCAAGAGGAGCTGATGTTAATGTTAAATCTAAAAATAGTAATAATACTCCATTAGGAGAAGCTATTCATAATAATGATTTAGATTTAGTAAAATATTTAATGGAACATAAAGCAAATTTAAAGGAGGCCATTTATGAAAATGAATTACCTTTAAATGTTGCCATAGAATTTGGTGATTTAGAAATGATTGATTTTTTAATTAAAAATGGGTTAGATATTAATAGTAGAAAAAATTCATATAAATCATGGAGTGAAGTTCCATTAGGGAAAGCAGCATATTTAGGAAATTTTGAATTAGTGAAAACTTTAATTGAAAAATATGGTGCTAATGTTAATGATGATGTATTAAATTCTGGAGTATGTTCTGGTAATAAAGAAATTGTTAAATATTTAATTGAATGTGGAGCTGATATTAATGCAAAAGGTCATAATCGAATTAATAATAATAGTTTTGATATTGATCCATTATATCATGCAATTTTTAAAGATTATAAAGAAATAGTAGAATATTTAATTGATATGGGAGCTAAGATTAATATGAGTGATACTCATAGAGATTCTCATTTAAATGCAGCCATTATTAGCCATAAAAAAAATATGGTAAAATATTTAATAAATTTAACCATAACTGAAAGTAATTGTGAAGAATATACTTTTACAAAATATGCCTATAAACTTAATGAATATTGTAATAATAATGATAAATATCGACAAACCTATTTAAATATTAAAGAATATTTAAATTTATATGAAGATCATTTTAATATTAATAGTTTTATCATTTCATAATAAAAAATAAAAAAAAATAATTATAAAAATAATTGTTGTAGAAAAATAATAATAATATAATTATTTTAAAGATAAGAAAAAAAAATAATAATTAAAAATTATAACATATTAATTATTATACTTGTATACTAAAACATGCATACGTCATACATATATTATATTATAAATTATAAAATAATTCTATTTTTTATTATATTTATAATAATTCAGAAAAATCTTAATATTATATATATTAAGTAGAAACGATATGTCATTTGTCTAAATGTATATATATATATATTTTCTCTTTTTAATTGAAAAAAACAAAAAAAAAAAAACTAAAAAGCAAAAAAAAACAAAAAAAAAAAAAAAATAAAATAAAAATAAAAATAAAAAATTAAAAAATTAAAAAATTAAAAAACTAAAATAAAAATAAATAAATAAATAAAAAATATACACAAACGAACAAACGAGCAAACAATCAAATAAAATAAAATAAAATAAAAAAAAAAAAAAAAAAAAAAAAAAAAAAAAAAATAAATTATAAAATAAAATAAAATAAAATAAAATAAAATAAAATAAAATAAAATAAAATAAAATAAATTATATGAAAAATAAATAAATAAATAAATTATAAATATAGATTTGTATATATGTTATATTGTTTTACAATTTTATAAAATAATTTTTTTTCTATTTTAGAATTGTCTTTTTTAAAAATTATATTTCTTTGTAATACTTTAATTTATATTAATTTTCCAAAATATAAAATAATTGATTTATAGATAGACAATTATTTATTTATTATTTTAATTTTGCTTATATATCATTATGAATTTAAATTATTACTAAATATAATTTAATAAAATTAATTTTGACTTTTAAAACTTTGATTCATTCACAGTAAAAGTTCCTTATCTATACAAGTTTTTTTTTCATTTTTCATTTTTGATTTTTGTAGTTTTTGAAGTTTTACGTGGTTAGAAACTAATTTTTTTTTCTTTACCAAAACAACATATTTATAAGATATATAGAATTTTGAATAAGTTATATATTCGGAATTTACAATATTAGAAGAAACGAAATAATAATAAGATTTTAAGAACTAGAATTAGTTAAATTCAGTTTTAATATTAATATTACTAATGAATAATCTATTTAATTATAACAAGTAAAAACATTTAGTGTAGTAAACTAAATGCTTTATTTGTCATTTACAAAATGAATATATATGTATATATATATATAAAATCCATAGTAATATTTATTATAATAGATTAAATATTACTCTTTTTTTTTTTTTTTTTTTTATTTTATTAGTATACATCAAGATTCAATATATATTAATTTCTATTTTCATCTTTTATTGTCCATTTTTTCTCGAATTATATATAATATTATAAAAAAAAACTATAATTATTACATTACATTTTTTAAATACTCAAAACATGTTGCATATTCAAAATCTTCCTTTTTAAAACCTGAATAAATATATTTTATTATACATATAAAATAAATTAAGAATATTTTTTTTATTTACTTTTTTTTCTACTATGGTTTTATTTAATTTTTATTAATTTTTAATTTTATAAATATTTTTTGTATATATATATATAAATTTTTACAATTATAACTATCTAAAATATTCTATTAAAATAAATAAATAATTGTATAAATATAATATATAATTTTTAAATATATAAATTATATGAATTACTCTAATTATATTATTATTATTATTATTATTACTATTATTATTTTTAATATTATTATTATTATTATTATTATTATTATTAATATATTTACTTTTCATTTTGTTTAATTTGTATAATTTAATAATAAACATATTATACATTTTTACATTTGATTTTATTTACAATATTTATTTTATTTTGTAAAATGTATAATTGCTTTTATTATTATTATATATAATACATATATATTTTTTTTAAATGAAATATAATATAATTATATTATTTAATAAGATATTTTACTCATCTCATTAATAATATAGTTAATTATATAAATTTATATTCTTTATTATTATTATTATTATTATTATTTTTATTTTTCTATATTAGATTTTTATATATATATTGTTTTTATTTTTATATATTAGTATTTAATTAATGTTATTATATTATTATAAAATATAATATAGTATAATAATATATATTTATAATAATATAATAATATTTTGAAGTTATTTTTTTATTATTATTGTATTGATTTTTTTTTTACTTTTCTTAATTATAAATTTACTTCATTTTATATTTTTTTAATCTATAAAAAAATATTTTTTTGATTGTATTTATTTTTAAGTACTATCTAAGTACTATTTTATTATATTAAATTTTGACTTTACCAGATTAATGCTTTCTGGTAACTTTTTTAGTTATAGTAATTCTTTTGGTAATAGTAGTTTTTTTAGTAATTTTTTTAGTTTTTGTAGAAGTTTTCTTAGATCCTGTTTTTTTAGTTGATGTTTTAGTGGTGGTTGTTTTAATAGTAGTTGTTTTAGTGATAACAGAAGCACATGGTTTTAAATTAATATCATCACCGAAACAATTCATATTTTTAACCATACAAATAGAATCATTACTATCATATACACAGGTTTCAAGATTATCATTTGTTAAAGTTTTTCCATTAATTCCTTCATTACCACTTAAATTTCTAAATTATTTATATAATGGAAAAATATTATTTTTTTTTTATTTATTTTTTTTTAATGTTAATTAGTATGTAAAAAATAAAAATAATTTTTTATGATAATAAATATTTATATCATTAAATATATTTTACTATTTTACTTACATATATTTAAGATTAGTAAAACTATTAAGATATTCTGGTATTTCAGATGTAATAGCATTATTACTTAAATCACTAAATAATTATAAAATATTTTACAAAAAAATATATTGATATATTAAATATTATTAGTAATTTGTAATACTTAAATAATAATAATAATAATAATAATAATAATAATAATAATAATAATAATAATAATAATAATAATAATAATTATAAAAAATTTACAGGTATTCAAGATTTTTAAGATTAGATAAATCTGGAGAAATAGATGTAATATTATTCTTTGTTATGATTCTATATAATAAAATAAATTTATTATAAA
Organism: Anaeromyces robustus; assembly: GCA_002104895.1. Taxonomy (NCBI): domain Eukaryota; kingdom Fungi; phylum Neocallimastigomycota; class Neocallimastigomycetes; order Neocallimastigales; family Neocallimastigaceae; genus Anaeromyces; species Anaeromyces robustus. Next base: position 42,247 of record MCFG01000239.1, on the reverse strand, counting down.
AATATTATTTGAATTTTTTTTAGAAATTGAATAATAATAATAATTAAAGTGGAAATAATATAAAATCTTTCATTTATTTTATATATATATTATTAATTAATTAATACTATATAAAATATATATATATATTTACAATTGTTTTAAATTTGTTAAAGAGTATATAGAATGGGAAATTCTATCTAATGGAGTTCCATATGGTTTGAAATTATTATATTCCCTATATTCATATATAGAAATTGTAACAAAAAAAAAAAAAAAATCAATAATTAATACAAAATATATATTCTTTTTTTTTTTTTTTTTTATTATCATTTAAAAATTAAAACACATTATTATCAATTTATAATTAGTATTTAAAATATAAATATATTAATATATACAAAATTGATAGATTCTTAAGATTTTCAAAAGTAGTAAATCTTAATTCGGAAGAATAATTACAAGTAGTAAAATGTCTATTGTCAATTAATAATATAAAGATATATTATAAAATAAAAGATTTTTAAATATTTAATATTTTACAATTTTTATAAAAATTAAATATAATAATTATATAAATATTAATTTTATTATATTTTTTTTCTTACAATTCTTCAAGATCAACTAATGTAGAAATATTTTCAATATTATCTTGAGAAATCTTATATCCTTGAATAATTCTTTTTAGATAATGATGAAATTAAAAAAAAAAAAAAAAAAAAAAAATTAATAATTATTTAATTTAATATGATTAATATTAAATCATAATAAAAATAATTAACTAACAATTTTTTTAAACTATTTAAACCGATAAAAGAATTTCCTAAAAGGTTAACGCTGTAATTCTTTCTTCTAGTAGATGAAGCATGTAATTGACTAATATATATAAAAAAAAATAATTTTAATTATATAATTAGAATATATATTATATATTATATATTATGTATTTAAATTTATATATATATATTATAATTACAGAGAAGAAAGTTTCTTAAGTTTCTTTAATGGTTCAATGTTTATATTAACATCATATATAACATAAATATCCCTATTTTTTTTTTTAATAAATATGTTTCAGAAATTTTTTAATATTAATATTATTTTATTTTATTTTTATTTTTATTTTAAAATTAAATAAAATAATAACCATGAATATATAAACAAATATAAATAAATCAATAAATATTTACAATAATTCAAGATTTGATAAAGTAGATATATCATCAATGATAGAATCGTTAGCATTACCTCTTATATATCTATATATTTATAAAATAATTTTTATATTTATGTTATTATAGAGAATAATTAAATAAATAAAATATTTTTTTTTATTGAATATTAATATATAAAAATTATTATGTGATATTAGATTAATATAAATTATTTAAAAATTCACTTACAAAGATTTTAAACTTGTGATATCTCTTAAAGTTTTATCTTCAATGAAATTTTGATTTGCATCCCTATTGATTTTTTTTTTTTTTAAAAAAAAAGTAATAAATTGTTATTATATTTTTTATAACAATAATAAAAATACTTATTTTTATTATATATTTACAATGTTACTAGATTCTTAAGATTTTTTAAAGGTGACATATCTAAAGAATCAAATGTTAAACCTGAAACATCTCTAAATTTATCAATAAAAATTATATATGAAAATTAATTATTTAATTTATTTTTATATAAAAAAAAAAACTTTTTTTTATAAATAATAATAAAAATATTTACAAAGATTCAAGTGAAGAAATCTTTGAAACATCTTCAAGATTTTTTTGTGAAAATTCCAACATTGTTAACACCCTAAAAAATTTATATGTTAGAATAAATAAAATTTTTGAAATTAATATTTAAAAAAAAATTATAATAAATTAAATTAATAGATATTTAAATTAAATTAAAGGTTTTCTTACAAAGATTTTAAAGAACTTTTACTTAAAACACTCCAATCGGGAATTTCTTTACCATTTGAAATGATTCTATTTGTAATATAATTATTAATGAAAATAAATTAAATAAATAAATTTATATAAATTTATAGATATTATATTCTTAATATGATTAAAAATAATATGAAGATTTATTACAATTCTTTTAAGTTTGGTAATTTAGCAAGTGAATCTAATAATCCATTGTCTTGGCTATCTTTACAATAAGATCTATGGATATAGCTATTATATTTTAATAATTAATAATATATATTATTATTATTATTGTTTTATGAATATTTAAATATTACTAAAAATTATTCATTCATTATAATGATTATTATATAATATATTGTTAATTTTTAAATATAAATGTTATTTACTTACAAAGTTTCCATTGATTCATATGATAAAACTTTGCTAATAAGGGAATTTGGATAACAATCATCATCAAATTCTCTGTAAAATATATATATATATATATATGTATTTTATATTGTTAAAATTTTATTTATATCTTTAAAAAATTTTTATTAATAAAAGAAAACTTACAAATATTTAATTTGACCATTTTCATTTTCTTCACATTTCAATATCGATTCTACATCATAATTATTATTTTGAAGATATGTTTTAATATCATCACATTCTTTTGCTAATGCAAATTTATTAAATAAAGTTACATAAGCAATTCCTTTTAAAATATTTTTAATATTCATTTTTATTTTATATATATGTATTAAAATGAAATAAATTTATATTTTATTTTTATTATTATATATTATATATTTTATATTTTATATTTTATATTTTATATTTTATATTTTATATTTTATATTTTATATTTTTATTTTATGTTTTATTTTTCAAAAATTTTTGTTTAAGTTTTTCCGTATGAGAATTTTTCAATATATATATACAAATTTTTTTTTTATTTGATTTTTCTTTAATAATTCATTTCTTTGAATATTATTGATAATATTATACATTATATGTAAATTTTTTTTTTTTTTATTAATTGTATTAAATAATAAATTAATTTTGTTTACCGTTTTAATTTAAACTTAATCTCCAATATTAATTAAAAATAAATTACATGAATATATATTATTTATTATTAATAATATATGAAATATTTCATTACATAATTAACTTTATTATATATTAATTTATGAAAAAATGTTACAAAAAATTGTAGCCTTTTCATATTAATTTGAAACATTTATAATATAAAAATGTATATGCATTTTATATAAATACGGTTTATCAATAAATAAACAAATAAACAAATAAACAAATAATTAATTAAAATAAAATATAAATAAATAAATAAATAAATAAATAAATAAATAAATAAATAAATAAATAAATAAATAAATAAATAAATAAATAAATAAATAAATAAATAAATAAATAAATAAATAAATAAATAAATAAATAAATAAATAAATAAATAAATAAATAAATAAATAAATAAATAAATAAATAAATATAGTATTAAATATAAATAAATATAAATAAATTTAAATAAATAATACATGTAAGAACAAACAACGAGTAAAGTAATATATATAAATAAAAAAATAAGAAATAAATAATTAAATTATTTTATTAAAAAATAAAAAATAAAATTAATAAAGTAAACAAATAAAAAAAAGAAAAGAAAAAATAATAATTAAATATAATAAAAAATTTAAAACATTAATTAAATATTTGAAAAAGATAATTTTATTATTTAATATTTTTTTTTAGTTGTTCGATAGTATTATATAATATTATTAAAATATTTTATTTTATATTAAGATTATGTATCATAAGTTTATAATAAAAAAAATAATAATAATATATATTAAAAATGATATTAATATAAAACTATTATCATTTTAGATTATAACATGACACATATTATTTATAATATCTTTATATATAAAATTAAAATTTATTATAATTTTTATCTTTTTTGATATTTAATATTTTTCATTTATATTTTAATAATTCCATTTTAATTAATATATATGTATTTGTTTTTTTCTTCTCCTTTTTAATATTATTTTAAATTATTATATAATATTTTTTTTTTTGATATATAATTAATACATTATATATATTTTATTCCTTATATTAATTAGTGATTTTATTTTTTACTTTTAGTTATAGTAACTTTTTTAGTAATAGTTTTTTTAACAGTTGATTTCTTAGTAACTATTTTTGGAGTTTTGGTTGTAGCTCTAGTAGTTGTAGTAGTAGTAGTAGTAGTAGTAGTAGTAGTAGTAGTAGTAGTAGTTGTTGTTGTTGTTGTTGTAGTTTTTTTAACTGAAGAACATAATGGAATTTCTGTATCTTCATCAAAACAAGTCATTTTCTTAGTCATACAAATAGCTGAATAACTATCATATCTACAAATTTCGAGACTTTTATTAGTTAATGTTTTTCCTGTCATTTCTTCTTCATTTCCACTTAAATCACTATTTAATTATTTTATTAGTTTTTTTTTATATTTAGTTTTTATCTAATAAAATAAAATATTTTATTAATAATAATAAAAAATTTTATAAAATAATATTTACATATATTTAAGGTTACGGAAACTGTTAAGATATTGAGGAATTTCACCTGTAAGATAATTATTACTTAAATCACTGTATATTATATAAAATATTTAAAAGTAAATATTATTATATATTTTTAATATGTATAACGAAATATTAAAATATTTATAAATATATTATTATTTCTTATTATTATTTATGAATAGTTACAGATGTTCAAGTTTGTTATTAAAGAACTTTGGTATTTCACCAGAAATATTATTACTACTTAAATCACTATATATAAAATTATATATATATAAAATATATATTAATATTTATATTATAATATAAAAATATATATTTATTAATAATAATTATTATAATTACATATATTGAAGTTTTTTAAGGTTAGATAATTTTTCGGGAATACTATTAATATTTTGTCCAGTCAATGTACTTTTATGTATAAATATACATTATAAATATATTAATATCAAGTATTAATAAAAAATATATTAATCAATAAAAACAATTAATATATTTAAAAATAATTTATATGATTTTATTTTTTGAAATCATAATTATATATGTTTACTAACAATTTCTTTAATTTTGTTAATGAGAAGACTGATTCAGGAATTTCTTCCATATGTCTTTTACCATAAGGAATACGACCTTCAAATTCTCTGTTTTATTAAAAATATTTATCATTATATTAGTGTAATTAATATAATTATAATTAATATATCATTTAAAAAATGGATATAACTATTGAAAGATAATTAAATTAAAATGAAAATAATAATTACAAAACAGTAAGTTTAGTAAGATTTTTAAAACCATCAAAGTTTAATTCAGTTTCTTGTGATGATTTTCCCCAATATCTGAAACGTCTTTAAAATATATATATATATATATTGGTTTATTTAAAATATTATTATATTATATTATATTATATTATATTATATTATATTATATTATATTATATTATATTATATTATATTATATTATATTATAATAAACATACAAAATTTCAAGTTTAGTTAACTTAGAAATTTTATCAATATGCTCTTGATAAATGTAGTGATCACCAATATTTCTTTAAAATATATTATATATGTTAAAAATATATTTTAAATATATTGTAATATTTTTAATAAGTAATTTATATTTAATATATTATTAAGATATTTATTTAATTATATTAATATTAATATATGAAATAATAATTTTTTTTTTAATTTATAATATTTACAATTCCTTAAGATTCGTTAAACCTTCTAAAGAGTTTCCTTCAAGTGTACATCCATTTCTTTTGTATATTACACCCTTTAGATTTCTAATATTTAATTTTAATAAATAAATAAATAAATAAATAAATAAATATATATATTTATTATTAATTTATTTTCTATTTGCTTTTACTTTTATATTAATAATTATTTAAAAAAATTTATATATATTTATATTTAAAATTACAATGTTTTAAGTTTTTTAAGATCTTTTAAACATTCTATGTCATATCTTTTATCAGTCTTTTGAGGAGTTATTTCTCTATATAAAAATTATATTTCATTTAAATTTTATTAGTTTTTTATTTTCTCTTTTATAGATAAAAATATAATAATTTATCGGTAAAATATTAATTAAAATATTTACAAAAATTCAAGAGATTTCAGTGAAGTTATTTCTTTTATGTTTTCTGCTGTAATTGTGGCATATCTTTTTTTTTTTTTTTTTCATGAATAAATATAATGTTAATAAAAATTAATAAAAGTATTATAAATTATTTACATATTTATTTTTTATTAACATACAATTTTTTAATATTTTGTAAAGTACTTAAAGATCCTATAGTAACATATTTTTGATCGATATGTCTAATATATTTAAAAAGATATAATAAAAATAATAATAAGAATTTTAAATATAATAATAATAATAATAATAATAATAATAATAATAATAATAATAATTAATAATATAAGAATAATTACAATGCATTAAGCTTTTTATGGTTCTTCAAAGGTTCAATATTTAATCCGTTAGTTTCAAGTGTTTTATTTTCATCATCAATAACTTCTTGAATATTTCTAATATTTTAAAATAATAAAAAAAAAATAGTGTTTAAATAATTTTATAATTTAATAATATAATAAATAAAAGCACAATATCATTATTAATCTATATAGTATAATATAATAAAGCTAATAAAATATAACATTTCTTTTTTAAAAAAAAAAAACAAAAATAAAAATAAAAATTAGAATAACTTACAATTCTTCAATTGATGAAATTTTTGCAATATCTTTAATACTATTATTATCAAGAACGGTATTTGCAGTTCTGTAAATATATATGATTTATTATATATATATATATATATATATATATATTATAATATTAGCAATAAAAATAAGTATTACTTATTAATATTATTCTTATCACATTATTAAAAAATATTTATAATATATCTTGATATTGTAAATATTTACAATTTTTTGAGAGTTCTTTTATTTTTTAATATAGTCCAATCAAGTGTACATTCTCCACCTGTAATTTCTCTTTAAAATAAAAATGAATAAATACAATATATATTAATAATAATATATAAATATATGTATTATTTTTGTTATTATAACTATATTTTAATGTAAAAAATAAAAAAAAGAAAAAATTAAAAATAAAAAAGATTTATTTATTCTTACAATTCTTTTAATTTTGGTAATTTAGCAATTAAACGTAAGAAAGCACTATTATCTTCTTTCAAAACACAAATTCTTGGTCTTTCATAGACACTATTTATTTCAATATAAAAAAAATATATATTGATCACATTTATATTAATAAATTTATTTAATGGTAATTTAACATTAATTAATATTTATATTTATATTTATTTTTATATATTTATTTTTATATTTATTTTTATATTTATATTTAAACTTACAGAGATTCAATAGTATTATATGATAATATATTTTTAATAATATCTTCAGCTATGTAATCTGTATCAATAGATCTATATATTATTAATGATTATTATAAAGATTAGATTTTAATACAATTAAATAAATCTCATAAAGTATATATATATTGAATCTTTTAATATTTATATATATACATATATATATATATATTTTTTTTTTCTTATTATTATTTATTATTATAAATATATAATTATTTTTTTTTTGTAATTTAAATTATTTGATAATATAAAATAATACATATTAAAATAAGATATTTACAATTGAATGACTTTTCCTTTTTCATTTTCTTTGCATTCTCTTAAAATATTATCAGAATCATATTTATTACTATTATATATTAATGTTTTTATATTATCACAATCATTAGTTGAGGTTGGATTTGGTGTAATAGTAGTAGTAGTAGTGGTAATAGAAGAACATGATGGGAAATCATATTTTTTTTGGAAACATTTCATATCAACAGGAATACAAATATTACGACTAAATGATGAATAAATACAAGTTTCAAGGTTTTTATTAGTTAATGTTTTTCCAGTCATACTTGAACTTGAATCAAAATTGCTATAATTAAAAATAAATTACATTATTTTTAAAATAATAATTAAAAAAAAAAAAAAGTATTATTAAATAAATAAACATATAAACATATAAACATATAAACATATAAATAAATTTAACTTTATTATATATAAATTAAAAAGAATATTTATATAAATCTTTATTGCATACACATATTTAAGATTAGGAAAATTGTTAAGATATTGTGGAATTTCACATTTAAACATGTTTCTTGATAAATCACTATTTTTTTTTTTTTTTTAAATTATCAATATAAATTTTTTAATTTATAAATAATATATACCATATTATATATATATAATAAATAGTATAAATAATTTAAAATATTTATTAAGTATTAAAATATTATTTATTATTTATATATTAAAGTAATAATAAAAAAATTACAGATATTCAAGACTATTTTTAAGATTAGCTAAAGAATCTGGAATTGTTCTTACAGATGATCCAGTAAATACTCTTTATATTTTTTTTATATATAATAATAATAATAATAATAATAATATTAATAAATAAATTTTAATTTATGATTTATTTATTTAAAATAAATATATAGATTTATATATATAATAAATATTAACAATTTTTTTAAACTTTTAAGATAACCAAAAACATCTGGAATTCCATCCATACTATAAGCATTTTCTATTGTTCTATCATATAGATATAATAAATAATAAAGTATTATATTAATAGTTATTTTTTAATTAAGTTTTTAATTATAATACTTTAAATTATTATATTATTTTTATAATTACAAAGCGGAAAGATTAATAAGATTTTTAAAAGAACTAAAATCTAATGAGTATTTTTTAATTGGTATGTTATTACCAATAGAGGTTCTAAAAAAAAAAATTACAATTAGTAAAAATATTAAAATAAATAATAATATAATATTTATTATTTAAAAAGTAAAAAGTTTTTTCTTTTTTTACAATTCTTCAAGTTGTGTTAATGAACCGATATCATCAATAATATTTTGAGTAATAAAATGATCAGCTATATATCTATTTTTTTTTATAAATAAAAAATAAAGTATTAGTAAATATAAATAAAAATAATTTTTTTCAAATATTTATTTTATAAAAAAAAAAGTAAACAAAAAATATATTAAAAAATAAATAAATTTATAGTTATATAAGCACTTACAATTTTTTCACAGTTAAATCTTTTAAAGAATTATCTAAAAGTTCCATATCCTTAGTAGAAACTCTTTCACTTTTTAATATTCTAATAAAATTTTATAATAAATAAATAAATAAATAAATAAATAAATATATTAATAATAATTTTATCATACTTATATATATACAGTATTTAATAATTACAAAGAATTAAGGTTCTTAAGATTCTTGAAAGAACTGATACTATATTTAATATCATTATTACTAAATTCAATTTGTCTAAAAAATTATAAAAAAGAAAAAATTTTTTTAATATTTAATATTAATAATTATAGATATATATTAATATTATATATATATAGATATAATATGTGTATATTTTACATGTTTTCAAGAGATGACATAGTAGAAATATCTTCCATTATAGTTTCAGGAACGTCAATAATAATTTCTCTTTTTTAAAAAATAGTAAAAAAAAAAAATTAATAATTAAAACAAATATATATTTATATAAAAATATATATAATTATATATATTACTTACAAATCTTTTACATTAGAGAGATTATTTAAAGAACCTTCTGAGAGATCACTTTGATTTACCATTCTAATGTATATTTAATTATTTATAATTATTATTGGTATAATTGAAATGAGAAAAAAAATTAATTAATTGTAATATTCTTATTTTATTATTATTCTTTTTTTTTTTTTTTTTTTTTTTTTTTTTTTTTTTTAGTATATTAAAATTATTTTTATTTTTTTAATTACAATTTAGTAAGCTTTTTATGATTCTTTAATGGTTGAAGACTTAAAACGGGACGTTTTTCATTACCATGACTATAAATAGATTTCAAATTCCTATATATTTATTATTTTTTTTATATTAAATAGATATATAAATAAATTAATAAATATAGAATCATAAAACTTATTTTTTTCAAAATATTTTAAGAGTAATATATTATATATATATAATAATATTTACAAGGTTTCAATTGATGGAATATTAGCAATTTGTTTAATTTGATCATCAGTAAAGTTAAGCCAACATAAATTTCTATTTATATTATATCAATTATTTTAAATAATTATCATGTTAATATTGATATATAATTAAATATATATATATATATACAATGTATATATATATTTAAAAAAAAAATATCATACAATGTTTTGATTGAAGAGTCCTTTAAAATACTGTAATCAATATTAATGTTACCAGAAGAAATGTCTCTGAAATATATATAAATATTATAAATATATAAATAAAAACATTTTAATTATAACTCAAAAATATATCTATTAATAATATATTAATAGAGATAATATTCAAAAAATATATTTTTTTATATATAATAATATATTTATATATCTTACAAATAGTTTAAATTTGGTAATTTATTTAATATTTCAAATAAATTTTTGTCATCACATTTTTCGTCTCTCATAACAATTCTTTTTTTTTTTTTTTTTTTTTTTTTATTGAATAAATAATTTTTAAAAAAAAAAAAATAATTTAAAATTCACATTATATTAATAGATTTTTAAAATTAATTTTTTTTATTTTTGTTCATTTATAAACTTACAATTCCTCAAGAGATTTGTAAGAAAGAACATTTTCAAGTACTTCAGTTGAGTAACATTCATCATAATTAAATTGCCTTTTATAATAAAAATAAAAATAATATAATAAGGAATTACATTATTAGTAATTTCTATTATTTATAATTTATAAATTATAAATAATGTATATTTATTATTAGTATTATTATAGATATTAATATACTTACATAAAAGTTACATTTCCTTGATCATTTTCTTCACAATTACGAACTGAATCATGATTTATTCCTTTTAAATAAGTTTCAATTGAATTACAATCACCAGCTTTAGTATATGAAGAAAGGAATGTTACACCTATAATTCCTTTTAACAATAAATTTATTTTCATATTGGTTGAATTACTAATTAATATAAAATATATATATTAAAATGAAATATTTGATTTTAATTTTATTGAATGTATTTATTAAATTTTTTTTTTTATAATAAAATTTTAATTTTTTACTTTTTTCTTTCTTTTTTTTTTTTTTTTTTTTTTTTTTTTTTTTTTAATATTTTTATTATAATTTTATTTTGTATTTACTTTAAGGTTTAAAAAAAAAAAAAAAATTTCTTTATATAACTTAACATTTTATCGATAATTTTTTTAATTTACCAAATTTAAATAATAATTGTTATTAAATTATATAATTATTAAAATTATATAATTTAATAATTATATAATGATTATATAATAATAAAAAAATTTTTTTTTTATAAATTATTTGATTAAATAAAAAATTTTTTCATTTTGTGTTTTTTATGTCATTTATTAAACTAAATTAAAGAATTTCACCAATTTTATTCATTTAAAATTTATTATTATTTAAAGTTTATTACAATAATAATATTTAATTTATTTTAAAAGATAAAAAAAAAATAATAATAGTAATAAATAAAAATTTTTTAATTATTTAATAAAAAAAAATATTTTTTTTTTTTCATTAATGAGAAATTGTAACAATATTTACCAATAAACAATTGTAAATAAATAAATAAATAAATAAATAAATAAATAAATAAATAAATAAATAAATAAATAAATAAATAAATAAATAAATAAATAAATAAATAAATAAATAAATAAATAAATAACAATAATTTTTTAAATATTAAATAAATAATAAATAAATAAATAAATAATAAATAAAAAAAAATACAAACAATACCATTGTATTGTTTGTATTTTTTTGTAAATATTTATTTTTTTTTATTTATAAAAAGCTTGTGTTATCCTTATTATTATATTAATATATTTAACTAATTAAAAATTCAATAGATTTTATTTCTGTATTAAATGCATTCCAAATTTTTAATTTAGTTTATGCATTATGCAGTGATATTGCTACAAAAAGTTTTTTGATTTTTATAGTAAATAAATATATTCATAAAATTACTATACTTCCATTAAATAAAATAAAAGTAAAAATAAAATAAAATATAAATCTTTTTTTTTTTATTAATAAGTTGTATTTCTTTTTTTCATAATTAATTATTTCATTTGTTAAGTAAAAATATATATCTACTTTATATATTATTTTTTACTTTCTTTAATTAATTTCTTATTATTAATTATTAGTATCATTAGTATTTAACTTGTCATTAAATGATATTTATACTTTCTATATTTTTAACTGTTATTTAAAATCACAAAAATATAAAAATATTTAAATAACCCTAATACACATTTACTTTAAAAAAATCAGTAAAAAAAGCTTAATTAATAATATATAGTTAATATTATTAATTAAAATAATTAAATAGTTAAATAATTATTATAATATTATTAATAATTATTAATAAAACTTAAGAGTATTTAATGAAATCTATAAATTATATAAATTTTATTAAATACTCTTAAACATTATTAAACATTATTAAATATTATTAAATATTATTAAATATTATTAAATTTATAAATTTATAAAACATATAAAAAAATACTTAAAAAAATGGTATTTTTGATATAAAAATAAATAATAAGAATGTTTATACATATAAAATCATCAAAATATATACATTACAGGGTGTTATTTATTTTATTTATATATGTTTATATTAAATATATTTAGTAATTTTCAGCCTTATTTTTATATATTATTAAAATATATGAGGCTAATCCTTAATATTATAAATAAATATAATTAAATATTTATTTAAAAAAAAAAAAATATTTTTTTTTACAATATTTAATATAATAAAAAATATTTTGTATATCTTAATTGTTCTGAAATAATATTTTATATATTTATATATTTATATAACAAACTACTGAATAATTATCTTTTTATATATATTTAGAATTAATACTGAATCATTTTATTTATTTATATTATTAAAAATCTATATATACAATTAAATCGAAATATTATTTATACTAAATAATTTTTATTTATATTATAATTATTAAAATTCTATATATTCAATTAAATCAAAATATTAAAATATATAATTTTTTGTATTTATATATATATACATAGAACTTAATTACAAAAAAAAAAAAAAAATAATAAAATAAAATAATATATAATTTGAAAATAAAAAAATATTATTTTATTTTATTTTATTTTATTTATTAATTAATATTTATTTTTCATTAAGATCTTGAAGGTAATATAAAATTTCATTTGTTAAAGGACTGTGTGCCAACTTTAATAAAGATTTATTTTTTTTATTTTTAACATCATAATTTGCCCCTTTTTCTATTAAATATTTAAAGAGATCAAATGCTTCTTTCATATATCTTTCCTTATCATTAATCATTGTACAACATGTCATATAACGTTGAAAAGCTAAAATTATTGGATAATCTTTTTTATTTATTTTTTTATTAATGTCAATTTGAGATTTAATAATATCATTTTCTAAAAATTTTTTAACCACTTTTAAATATCCATGTTCAATAGCTTCATTAAAAATAAGATTTAAGTGTTCATGATTAAATTTTTCAATACATTTAATATTAATACCAATGGAGGAATAATAGTCACTATTCTCATTATAAAATATTAAGTCTAAAAAGAATTTTCGAAGTTTAGGAAGTGTATTTTCATAAACACCACGATGTCTAAACCATTTCACTTTACGTTTTTCATTTTGTTTTTGTTTTTTCTTTTGATTTTCATTTCCCTTATTATTATTATTAGTAGTAGAGTTAGAGGTAGAAGTAGAAGTAGTAGCAGTAGAAGTAGTAGCAGTAGTAGTAGTATTCTTTTTTTCATTTTTAACTTTTTTTCTTTTTTTTTCTTCGGCGTGTTTTTTAACAATTTTACAAAATTTTAAAAATTGCATAGTTTCTATCATTTCATTAGAAAAATCTTCAGGATTACCTTCTAATTCAAGCATTTCTTTAATATCACTAAGATTATTTAATTCATCAAAATTAATTTCATTATAATCAATATCACTAAAATCACTATCACTAAAATCATTATCACTAAAATCATTATCACTAAAATCAATTTCACCAACATCAAAATCAATATTATGACAACTTAAATCATAACAAAAATGATTAAATAATTCATTATCAAAATGTTTTAAATTTTTTAAATTTTTTAAATCTTCTTTTTCATCATCATCATTATCTTTTTCTTCTTTTTCTTCTTCTTTATCTTTAAAATTTTCCCAATCATCCCATGAATCATATGAATAGGATGCTTCAGATTCAACTATTTCTATAAAATCATTATCATTTGAAATGTATTGATTCATAAAATGACCATGTTCAGCGAAATATTCACCTTCAGTGAAAAGACTTCTTTCAATATTAAGATATTCATCTAATGAAGTATCGAAATAATCTCTATATTCCATTTTATTGTAACGACTGGTATTTATTTTATCTACATTATCATTAAGATAAAGATAATAATCAAGGTCATCATCAGAACCTACATGAATATTATCATCATGTACATGATACATAAATAATAATTTTTCCATATTCAATTTTGAAATTTTTAATTTTTGAGGATATTTCAATAATAATTCAAATAATTCTTTTGCCATTTCAAATTCATTTTTTAATATAGATCTATATAAAATTCTATTATAACGTAAATAGATTTGATCAAATAATGGATGATTTAATATGCCTTCCAAAATAGTTTTTAATATTTTTTTACCGTGTTGATGATTATCAATACTATTTACTAAAATATTATGAAATCCAATGGATTGAATATTAAAATCTTTTGGTGGAGTCTTAATAATTAAAGAATTTACTAAATATTGAATGATTTCGTCACCACATTGATTATTTTTAATGGCTATATTGAAAAGTTTTTCAAAATTTATATTTTTAGTTTTAAAATTAGGATAAGTAAATATAGTTTCACTAAATATTTTCATCATTTCAGAATTATAATTTTTACAAGTTAATTGAAGAATACATTCAAAATTTATATAAATTTGATTAAAAGATGCTGGATGCTCAAAAATAGCTTCAACTAATAATTTTAAAGTTTTAAAATTAGATTCACTAAAAAAATGAGGAAAACTAGCTTCCATTAATACAAGTTCAACTAAAGAATTTCTAGCCATAAAAGAGGAAAGATTTAATAAATTATCAATTAATAATTCGGTACAATCAAGTTTTTGACTACTACATATTGCAAATAATAAAGATTTAAAATCAAGACGATTAATATTAAATAATGAAGGATTAAAATTTTTCTTTTGTTTCATAATTGTTAGTAGTATTTTTAAAAGAGTATTATTTTCATTAATTACAGCACCATATAAAATTTTTTCAAATTTTTTTGTTGTTATGGTTGGGGAAATAAGGAGAATTAATCTTTCTGCTAAATGATATTTATTTTCAAGGTCAACATTATAGTTTTTATGTTTAGTAAGTTTTTCTACTATTTTCAAATTAGTAATATTTTTAATTTTAACTTCATCGGAACTATCATCATAATCAAATAAAAGACTTAAAATATCATAATGATTAAATTTCAATGCTAATGCATACATTTCTTGATCAATCTTTATTTTTGTGGCTCTATTTTTGATAATAAGATTTAATTGTAAATCCGTAAGAGCAGTTCTCTTTTTATAATTAAATAAAAAATCTAATATAAGATTTTTATCTATATCTGTATTATCAAAAATTGCTTTTATTATTTTATAATTACCCCGGGAAATTAATGATTTTATAGTTTTGTTTGGTATTTTTACTGTGCATAAACCACGGTTTAAACAATAATTTACTATATTTAATTTGTTTTTTTTGCTTTTTAATTTAGAAATTAAATAAGAAATAACATCTTTTTGTTTTTTATTAGAAAGATTATAATTAATATCAGCTCCATTATTAATTAATAAATCAGCAATTTTAAAATATGAATGAGAAATAGCTTGAAAAAGAGGAACCTTTTTATCATGAACATAATTTAAATTTTTATATATACTTTGATGAATAATATATTCTAATAATTTTAGTGTTATCTTATTTTCTTTTTTAACATTATCAATTGTAAATAATAGCATATCGAAATAATTATAATCATAATTATTCTTATTATTCTTCTTCTTCTTATTATTCTGACTATTGTTGTTGTTGTTATTGTTATTGTTATTATTATTATTATTGCTGTTATTAATGTTGATGCTTATAAATTCTTTTAGTGGAGTAATATCATTTTCTTCACAGAATTTTTCAAATTCATCTATATTATCATTATTAGATTTTAAAGAAGTTAAAATTAATTTTTTAATATTATTTATTTTTTCATTAATTAAAACATCCATGTTTTTATCCTCTTTATCTGGAATTTTAAATTCAATAATATTTTGGTTAGAAGTATCTAAAATATGGCTGTTATCTTTTAGCACGGTTTTTGTATTACTAACTTGATATATATTGGCAATTTGGTCTTTATCATTTTTTGTATTACTTTCTGCATTTACATTTTTATTTTTATCTTTATCAAATTCTGTATTATTTACTAAACTTATATTATTATCCTGAGTTTTCTCAATTTTTATATTAATTTTATTTTTGTTTTCAATTTCATTTTGGTTTTTTTGTTTTTGTTCATTTAAAAAAAGATCTAATTTTTTTTGACTCTTAATATTATTATATGAGTTTTGATTATTAATATGTTGTTGTTGTTGTTGTTGTTGTTGTTGTTGTTGTTGTTGTTGTTGTCCTTTTGAATTAGAATTTAAATTTTTTTTACTTTGCTTTTTCTTAATACCTCTATAATTTTGATTGTTATTTTGTTGAATTTGACCTTGTAAATTAGATTGTTCATTTGAATTAGAATTTAAATTTTTTAAACTTTTCTTTTTTTTAATGCCCACATTATTTAATGATTGAGTTTCACTTTCTCCTTGATTCTTCTGTTTTTCATTAAAAGTAATATTTAAATTTTTATGGCTTTGTTTTTTTCCAATTCTAACATTACTTCTTTTATGGTTTAGGTTTTGATTTTGTTGCTGTTGTTGTTGTTGCTGTTCATTTGAAAAGGAACCTAGATTTTTTTGACTTTGTTTTTTCTTAAGATTTGTATTATTTACATTTTCATTTTGGTTTTGTTGATGATTTTCTTGTTTTTTATTTAAATTAAAATTTAAACTATTTTGACTTTGTTTAATATTACAATTAGAATTTTCATTTTTATTTTTCATTGATGTTGAACCCATATTTTGACTTTGTTTTTTTTTTAAACTTGTAGAATTTATATTTTTATTTTGGTTTTCATTTTGTTCATTTATTAAAAGATTTTGTTTACCTTTATTACTTTTATCTAAATTCATTTCTTCGATTGATATTTATCTATTATTATTTATAAAATATTATAATTTGATTTTTTTTAATAATTTTAAACATTTATTTATAAATTTAGGTTAATTATAACGGTCTAAATATTAATAAAATTATTGTAGTTACTGTTTATATTTACATTAAAATAAAAGTTAATAATTTTTTAATAAAAAATACATAAAACATTTATTTTAAATAATTAAAATATTATATATATAAAAAATAAAATAAATAATTAATAAAATTTTAAATTTATATCTTTTAACATTTTTTTTTAAAAATTAATTTTAATAATTATATAATTTTATTTAATACATTTTATAATTTATAGTTTTACATATTCAACATATATTGTCCATTTTATATTTTTTTATTTTGTGAAACATTATTTTGGCAATACATATTTTTTTAAAATTATATATTCTAGCAAACAAAAAATATTTTCAAATAATTATTATTTATAATTATTAAAATATTTTCAAATAATAGGTATTATCTTTTTTTTTTCTTTTCTTCTCCTTATATTTAATATATATATATGGGTTAATGTTATAACTTTTCCCTTTTTTTTTTAGTAATATAATATTATTTTTATTATATTACTTTGAAATATAATATATATATATTTTTTGTTATGTTATATTTTATTATATAACTATTATTATTTCCTAATAGGAATTTAAAAAATAAATAATAATTTATTTCTAATATATTATTAGTTTCATTATTAATTTATTAATTATTTGTTATAAATATAATAAATAAATAAGTTATTCAAATTTCATTAATATTATTATTTTTTTTTTCTATTGAAAAAAAAAAATAAATATATTAAAAAAAAAAAAAAAAAAAAAGAAAATTTAAATAGAAAAAAAAAATAAATTTTTAATAACAAATTAAATATTATTTATTACTGATATTGATTTTATAAATTATTGAATTTAAACTAATAATTTTCATTATTATAATAATTATTTATTATTTATTATATTATTATTTATAATTATTATAATTATAATTATATTAATATTGTTATTTGATTAACTATTATATTGTTTTATATTAAATATTTTGATTAATTTTAATTTGATTATACTTGAATAATTTTATTTTTTTTTTTTTTATTTGACTGCTTATAATTTTATTTCAATTTAATTTTTCATTTATTATTATTATTATCTTTATTTTTTTTATTATTTTAATGTATATCTTTAAATTATTCAATATAAACACACATGTAATAGTTTTCATTTTGATATTCACATCTGAAACCTTCTTCACAACATGGAGATGCATCAGGATGTCTTAATCCACCACATGGGAAAAATCCTTGAGTTATACTAGTACATATTTCTGGTGTTGGAATAATGATAGGTTGTGTTCTTGTTTTTACAGCTATTGTTGTGGTAGTAGTAGTAGTAGTAGTAGTAGTTGTGGTTGTAGACTTTTTACATTTATAAGGAATTAAACACCATTCACCATGTTCATAACCCCATTCTTCCGTATCAACATAATAAACACTGCAAGATGATTTACAACATTTATAATTTCCAGAACTTGGACAACGTTGTAAATCAGTTATACCACACCATTCATTATTTTCAACACCCCATTCATCTCCATTACTAGAAGTAGATTTTATTTTTGTGTTTTTATTTACACAACATGGATAACCTTGACTAAGTGACCAGCATTCTGAAACTGGTGTAGAAGTTGATAGTTTAGTAGTAGTAGTAGTTGTTGTTGTTGTTGTTGTGGTTATTGGTTTTCTAGTAGTAGTCGTAGTTATTGTTGTTGTAGTAGTTAATTGTGCAGTAGTAATTTTCATAGTAGTATTAGTAGTTGTAGTAGTAGTAGTAGTAGCAGCAGCAATTGGTGGAAGACCCTTTGTAGTTTTAACTATTGGTACACAAACAAATAAATTTTTATTATGATATTCACATTTAAAACCTTCTTCACAACAAGGAGAAGCATCTGGATACTTTTTACCACCACATGGACTAAAACCTGGAGATAAAGTAGAACATCCTGAAGGATTTTGAATTACTGTTGCAGTAGGAGTGGCAGTTGTAGTGGTAGTGGTAGTGGTAGTAGTAGTAGAGGTACTAGATTTTTTACATTCATATGGAATAGAACACCAATCACCATTTTCAATACCCCATTCTACATCATCAGTATAATAAACATCACAACCTTTACAACAAGGATAATCCCCAGATTTTGGACATATTTTATCATCTGGGTCTTCATCTATAATACCACACCAATGACCATTTTCAACACCCCATCCTCTTCCTGATTGAATAATGGAAATTATAGTATCTTTATTTTCACAACATGGAAAACCTTCAGCTATAGACCAACATTCATCATCAATATTATTATTATCACCATTATTGTCATCATTTTTAGGATCTTCTTCATCTTTTTTAAAATGATATAATTCTTCCATACGTTTCGCAGATTCATCAAATAAACACCAGTCATTAAATTCAACACCCCAATCACCTGTACCATCTCCTGATAAAACTTTAGTTGTAGAAACACAACAACTATAACCTGAATTATGACAATAACCAGGTTTTTCATTATATTCTATAGCTTTATGTTCATAATTATCAAAATTTAAAGATTTTGGAATATAACTACAATCTAATTTATAAAATTCACATGCAAAATTAAACCTTTCAATAATCCATTCTTTTAAACCATAAATTATATCTGATTTATAAATAACTTCACTAGTATATTTTTTAAGAATAATAGTTGTATAATCAAGATTTCCAAGAAAATCATCATAAGAAAAGGAATCTTCAATTTTTATTCTATCTCTTTTCATTCTACCTGGTAAAACACCATTTTCATCTGGAGTACGGTCTTCCTTAACATATTTTGAAAGGAAAGTTTTTAATTGATCAATACGTGGTATCAATTTCAATGGATTAAATGCTTCTCTCATAAATTTATCAATATATGATATTAATTCTTCATTTTTGTCATTTAATTCAAGAATATTATAAATAGGATTATAAGAATCAAGAGTATCATCGTAAAAAGAACGGCGAGGCTTAGGATCTTTATATGCACCAAATTCACTATCAAAATCATAAAGTAAAGGAATCCATTTATCATTTCCTGATGTAGTATCATGGAACATATATAAAAATTGATTATGTGCATTTGTTACATGATCCCAAGAGCCAAATAAATATTTAATAGCTTGCCATTTCATATATGTTTCAACATCAAAGAATTCTTCAAGATCTTTTCTATTTTTAACTTTAGTTAAACGTTTTATAAAATTATCCCATTCTTTATCTTCCTTAATATCATCATCATCATTTTTACAATTGAAATATGCATTATTACCATAGGAAGAATCACATGTATATAAATGTTTTGTTGAAGCTTCACCATAAGTATATTCAATCCATTGAGGTTTAAAAGCATCCCTAACCGAGTACAAACCCATAAATTTTTTATTAAAATAAACACGAGCAAAATTTGATGAAAGTGATGGTAATCCAATTAAATTACAAATATCATATGATAATTTTTCTCTAATAAAAGATGGATCAACTGATTCTGAACGAAGACGAAATTGTTTTCTTTCATAAAGCATACCTTTTTTAATTTTTATATTATAACCTAATTTTTCAAATACTTTGGTATATTTCCCTCCAACTGAAAATTTAATACTTGGGAAAGTTTGAACATCACTAATTAATTATATATATTTATTTATAATATGAAAAAATTTTTTTGGAAAATTTATATTAATAAATTATATGATATAAAAATAAAAAATTATTTTTCATTGATTTTTATTTAATTTAATTTATTTATTTTTTATTAATTTACTAATTTTTTTTAATTTTTTATTTATTTATTTATTCATTTATTCATTTATTTATTAATTTATTAATTTAAATAAATAATTAATTAATTATTTATTTATTAATTTAATTATTTATTTATTTTTTATTTATATATGTTAATACTTTACTCTTTAAGACTGAAAGTCATTCCTGCATTTTTAGCTTCATATTCTGGAATAGTATATAAGCCAAAAGCTGTAGAAAGTATATCTTGAACAGTATAATTTGAATAGGTTGTAATAATATGCTCAAAATTAGTTAAAGTAATATTTTTATTATTAATAATTTTTAAATCATTTGAATCTTTGATAATACTCTTTTCAATAAGTGATTGATTAAATACACCTTTTAAAGTTTCATCAAGATTAACCCATGGAGCTGTATAGCAATCATCATTTCTTATACGAAGTTTAGAATTAGTATCATGTAAGCATTGATAAGTGAGAAAAAAATTTTTATAATCTTCGTCATTTAATTTAATTGTAATTTTTGGCATTTTAAAATCAGTTTTCTCAAAATACTCTGCTCTTCTTACATTTCCAAAATAACTATCTGTACTTTGAGTTAGAGCATGGCCTAAAACTTTATAATTGAAAATATATACATTTATATGAATATGATAATAATAATAATAATAATAATAATAAATAGTAATAAATAATCATAAACAACAATAATTAATAATAAGTAATAACAATAATATAAAAAATATGTATATATATATAAATTTATAAACGATAATTAATTAAATTATAATTGAATATTAATTATTGAAATTATTAATTATATTATCTTACATATTAAAAAGAACAATAAATATACACTAAATTTGAACATTTCTTAATTTTTATTATTATTTTTATTTTTTTACAATGTATTTATTTACATATAATTTTAAATTTTTGTTATTTTAATAATTTTAATTTTAATTTGTTTATAATTTTACAAAATATTTATTTTACCAATATATATTATATATAAAAAGAAAACTTTATAATTATTTTGAATTTTTACAATATTTAAAAATTCATTTATTATAAATTTCTTTCTATATATATTTGTATAATAAATATTTCTATTTATTTTTTTATTTCTATTTTTTTTTTTTTTTAATTTTTATTTTTGCTATTTGAAAAAAAAATTTTTTATTAAATATTATTAGAACTATTTATATATTTTTTGTAATTATTTAAATATATTTTTTGTGTTTAAATTGGTATATTAATTTCCAAATCAAGAAATCTTTCATTTAAATTTTTTTTTTTTAAAATAATTTAATAAAAAAATCTTATCTTTTTACTTATTATTTATTTATTTATTTATTTATTTATTTATTTATTTATTTATTTATTTATTTATTTATTTATTTATTTATTTATTTATTTATTTATTTATTAATTAATTAATCATTTATTTATCTATATTTAATTAATTTATCCACTTACTATAAAAAGTTATAAAATGTTTTTTTTTTTTTTTTTCTTTAATTTATTTTAATTAATTTATAATATTTAAATTTTAAATATTTTATTAATATATTATAGTTTATATCAATATATGTCATATTGCAATATTTTCTTAATATTGTAACCAAGAAAGTTTTTATTGTAGTACTACAAAATCAATAAAGTAGGATGATAGTTTTTTATTTAAACTGTGTAACATTTTCAATATGATTATTCAAAATAAAGTTTTTCATAAATAAACTCATTAAACTTTATTCGTAATATTAAATAATAATATATTTGTATATAAAAAAATTGTAATATAATATATAATATAATAGTTACAATAATAATATGATGTATAATATTAAAATAAATTAAAATAAATTAAAATAATTAAAATCATTGAAATAATCCATCTTTTTATTATTTGTATATATGCATATTTGTATAATTTTTTTTTAAATAAAATATAAATTTTAATTAAAATATAATTAAATATAAATTATATTAAAATTTTATCTTTTTTTTTTTTTTTTTTAAAAATTATTAATATAAGAAAAATAAATTTAATATATTTATAAATAATAATTTAATATTAACATATTTATATTTATATTTATATTTTTATTTTTATATATATTATAATAATAAGGCTTTATCTTCTCTAACTTTTTTATATAACTAAACCAAAAAGAAACATTAAAACTTTAATATTTATTAATTTTTTTTATATTATAAATATTATCTTTTAATTATATATTTTTTTTTAGATTTATTTTGAATTTTACATTTTTTATTACTATAATTATATATTTAAATTATTTTACTTATTTATATCTTAATTATTTAAATATTTTTTAAAAAAAAAGTTATTGAAACAGTTAACAAATAAATAGAAAAAAAAAACTATTTTCTAATTATCAGTTATATATTGAATTTTTGAATCCAAATCAAAGTATTTAATTTTTTTATCATCCGTTTTAATAAATAATTTTGAACAAAGATTATAAAAATCTATATATTTATCTATAATTAAAATGTACTTTTCACTTGATTTTTTTAATTTGCACATACATCGATAGGAATTATGAAGTACACATTTTTCTTTACTTCTAAGTATGAAATAATTTTTATTATCATTTCCTTCTTTTTTAATAATATAATAAATTTTATCCCATGAAAACAATACAAATATTATTAAAAAGCCTAAAGAATTACTAAATATTTCAAATACGGTTTTACCAAATCTTTCATTATTTAATGTTGTAATACTTATTATCTATTATATTATAAATATAATTATTATAATATTTATTAGTAATATTTTTTTTTAAATAAAATATTTAAAAAGAATATTATAAAAAATTTTTAAAAAATAAAAAAAAAAAAAAAAGATTATTAAATATATCAAATATAAATATAAATTTATATATATATAATTATATATCTATTATAATAGATATATTTACATTAAATATTGGACCTAAAAAAACGAAGAGAATTGATGAATAAGTAATAAACTTTGTACATTTAAATATACATTGGAAATGATATATTTGTTTTCCTCTTAATAATATGATTATTAAAAGTATTAAATCAACAATATTGTAAAATAAATCATAAGTATCAAGATTACATTTATATGACCATTCTCCATTTCTAATATTTTGTACTAGATGTTTGTTATTAATTATATTATCATTTTCTGATATTTCAGATTCATAAATGATGTTAGAATTCGATTCATTAATAGCAAATGTTATAATAATTAATAACGTAGTAGCAATATAAACAAAATATATTATTAATGATTCCAAAATAATTGAATGAGAATTTCTAATATCTTTTTTAAGTATAATATTTTTTATATCTCTTAAACTTAAATTTGAAGATTTATAATCAATACTATCTTCACTTCTATTTAAAAAATTTCCAATTCTAGAATTTTCATGAACTAATTTTTTTATATTATTTACACTAAAGAAGCTCTTTTTCGATGCTAATAATGAATCATTACTTTGATAATACCTTTCACTTGAACCGTTGATTCCTTCTTTATGCTTTAAATTATTATTAGAAGGAAATTTATCTAAATCTGTTGAAGAAGTTTTTTTTATTTGATTTACATCTTTTAATGATGACGACATACTAGGCAATTGATTATCAGTAATATTTGAATTATCACCAGATTTTACTGATGATAAAAGCATCGTAAATTTATCATCTTTTACACTTTTTATACCTAATTCATGACCTAATTCATTATAAATATATAAAATAATCAATACTAAAAATGAACCAAGATGCTTATTTAAGAAGCTAATAGTACATCCTGAATAATCATTATAAGTTTCGAAAAATGTACTAGAAAAATATAATATTACACCTAATGATAATAATAAAATTTTGAATAATCCTGTGTCTTTTACAATATTATTATTTCTATTAATTATAATGAATATGATATAGGCACATATTATAATTAAAAATGGTATATTAAATGTATATAAAATCTTTTCAAAATTGCTAATAGAAATAAAGATAATATATAAAAAATTACATTAGTAATATAATATATTTTTTTAAATATAATTGTATATTTATTTATATATTTATGTTTACAATTTTTACCTAAAATTTACAAATATTTTTTCACTACAATTATTTCCTGTCCATCCATTTGTACAAACACAAATATTTTTATTTATATCATTTATTCCTTCTTTTATATATGGTAAACATTTTGCCGAAGTTTTTACAGGACAACTAGATTTACAGATTGGATTTTCACAATAATAAATATCATTATTTTTAAACATTTTAATTTGATGTTCACTACAAGAATTAATAATAATTTCCATTTCATTATTAAATCGATATTCAATATTATCATTATAATTTTCTAATATAATTTTTAAAATATATGTATTTGGTTTAGCAAAAATTTGAAGATTCCTTAATTCACATTTTCCTTCGATTAATTAAACATTTTTTTTTTTTTTTTTTTTTTGATTTATTTTTTTATATATAAAAAAAATCAAAAATTAAGAATAAATAAATATACTTATCTTTTATTATTTTTAAAAATAAAAAATATTATATGTATTATTTAAAAAAAATAAAAATATTTATTTATTTAAAGATATATATGTATAATAAATACTAACCATGAACAAATAATCCAATATTTCCTTTTAAACTAATATTTGAATTATTATCACTATTAGAAGGATTTTTTTCTTCCAATAAAACTTTTAAATTAATAAATGAATAATATTTGGTAATATCAACAATAAGATTATCATATTTATCATATAATGAAAAAGATAAAGGAAAATAATCACCAGTAGTAATATTAAAAGAATTTTTATTAAGATTAGTATCTAAAGTAATATAAGCAGGTTTTGAAGTATAATTATCTATATAAGAACTGACTGTATTATTATTTAAAGTAAATTTATAGCCTTTAAATTCTTCTTTACTTAATAATTCTTCAAAATATACTCCACCACCCATAATCCCAGCTTTATTTAAAATAATTTCATTAGATTCAAAATTGGTTATCTTTATTTGGCGACTATTATAATAAATAGCTCCACCAAAATCTAAAGCTATATTTTCTTTAAAAATATTGTTTTTTGATGTAATAATCCTACTTTTATTATTAATTTCAAGATTTTTAATATCTCCTTCTGATAAATATATTGCACCACCATTAATAGCTTTATTATTAATAAATCTATTTGATATTAAATCTAATTTTAAACTTGACAAATTATTAATACATCTATATAATATAGAAATTTTTTTATTATATTAGAATATTTTTATTTGCATCTTTTTATATAAATAATTTAAAGTAATAATTTCATTTATTTATATATATTTATATAAATAATATATTATAACATAATAAATCTATTTCATTCATATATATATTATTTCATACATTACTCCACCATTACTTTTACTGTTATTATTTGTAAAGTTTGAAATTTTAATATTTGCAGTAATATCATTATTTAATTGAATTCCACCACAATCAAATTTATTATTATTTATAATATTATTAATTCTGTTATTAGACATTTTGATATCTATCTAAAATTATAAATATATTAATGTTTTTTTATATTTATTACATATCAATTAATTTATTCATTTATTTCTTCATTAATTAAATATTATATTTAAAATATTTTATATATAATTTATCCTTTTTTTATATTTTTTCTAATTTATCTTTAATAATGGAACCATAAGTATTAACATCAGATAGATTTGAATTTTCAAATATAACTTCTCCATAATTTCCCTCTAATTTAATAAATGGACCATTGAAATTACTTTTCTTTATATTCAAATTTTTTATTGTTAGTCTATTTTCAGCATCCCCAGTTTCAAACAATATAAATGATCCATCACCATAACATGAAACATTTTCAATATTCATTCCATCAATATATATATTATGATATTTAGTATATAAAAGTGAATTTGAACTTGATTTTATATTATTAAGATCAGTATTATAAAATGAACAACTTGTTTCTTCATTAACAAAACCATTCATTAAGCTTTAAATTTTTTGCACATGAAGAAAAAATGGTTATATTTATTAGTATATATTATTAATAATTAAAAATAATAAAATTATACAATAATAATAATTATAAATGAATTATATAAAAATAAATATATATAATTATATTGTAAAATATTAGTTAAATAATAGTAATGATTATTATACCTTATTTTATCAAATTTTGAATTAACAACAACAACAGAAGAATATTTTGCATCTGATAATAAGGGAATATATTTATTTATTGTAATATTATAAAAATTGGTATCTGATATCATTAACTTAAGAGCTTTTCCTCGAAATAATGCTGATGTTTCTATTAATTTTTTTATATATTATTATTATAATTATTATTATAATTATTATTATCATTATTATTATTATTATTATTATTATTATTATTATTATTATTATTATTATTATTATTATTATTATTATTATTATTATTATTATTATTATTATTATTATTATCATTATTATTATTATTATTATTATTGTTGTTGTTATTATTATTATTATTATTATTATTATTATTATTATTATTATTATTATTATTATTATAATTTATTTATTTATTTATTTATTTATTTATTTATTTATTATAACATATTTCAATTCTTTTTATAATTACTAAATAATATAATTAAAAAATAATAATTATTTTTTACCTGTAAATGTTGAATTATTTATATTTATATGTGGGATTGAAAATTTATAGAATATATTAAATAAATAACCATATGCTGAATAACAATTCTTAAATGACGTATTTTCAATCCTATTAACATGGAATTAATAAATTTAATAAATAAAAAAAATAAAAAAATATTAATATATTTTAAAAAATCTAGACATAATTACTAATCAATATATACACATTAAATTATCATTTTCTTATAATATTCTATATATTACTTTAAAATAAGATTATTAGCAGTAATCAACGGTAATTCACTTTTGACATTTATATTTTCAAACTTTGAATTTTTTATATCTAATACAGCTTTTGATATTGATGGAATAGGTGAATAATAAAACACGTTTTCAAATGAAAGATCGGAATCTCTATCTACATCCGAAAAATAACCTTTTTTTATAATATTTAAATATAATAAAAAAATAAAATCTTTTTAAACATTTTTTTCACAAAAAAGAAAATATAATAAAATAGAAAAAAAGAATAATACACATATTTACAGTCATCTATTGTTAAATAAGAATCAAAGGTGAAAAATAGTCCTCTATTATTGATAAAATTACATTTAGTAACATTCATATTAATACTTCTATAATCTCTGATATCACTATGTTGATAAACAAAAATTAATCTTTCCTTATTATTACTTATATTATTATTTTATAAAATATATTTAAATATAAATAATATATATAAAAATATGTTATAAAAAATTAAAATCAAAAAAATTTTATTAATATATATATATCTATATATTCTTACTAAAAATCACATTCATTAAAAATAAATTGTGTTATAGGGAAAATTTCACCATTATTTGTATGTATATCATATTGAATGATATGATAATCATTATTTCTGAATACGCAATTATTAAATATTACTTGTAAATCATTTTTACCGGCAATAACTTTTATTATTTCTTTTTCAATGTATACACCTTGAGTAGAAAAATTTTGTAATATGAGATTTTCTACTTTGACAGCAACATTTTCTGTTTTTATAAAATTAAAACAAACTCTTCCTCTATGATCCCCTTTAAAATCAAATATAGTACCATTTTTATTTCCAATAATTGAAACATTTGCTTTAATTTCTAATTCAACACTATACCAAAGTAAAGATAAATCATAATAATTATCAACAAAACGAATAATTAATTCATTAGTATTTTGATTTTGATTAATGATTGTTTCCATATTATAAAAATTGGTATCATTAAAATGAATTATTATTTCTTTTGAACTTCGTTTAACATTATTATTTCGTATAAATATATCTTTATAACGAAAGTTATCAATATGTATTTTTAATAATTAATAAAAGTATTTACAATATTGGTAAAGTAAAAACAAAATACATGAAATAAAACAAAAAAAAATTCAATTTACTTATAATATTTTTGTTTTAAAATATTAATATTTTAAAACAAAAATACTATTCATTAATAAAAAATTATTATTTATCACAATTACCTGGTACCCCATTAGAAAAAACAGAAATAATTCGAATACTTATAATGTATAATTGAATAATACTATAATAAAAAATAATTATTATTATAAAAAAATTTTATTAATAATAATTATTTATTCTAAAATAATTGTATATATAATTAATATCTTTATTTCTATTTAGATTTTTTATTGAAATAATAATAATTATGATTTTGTTCGAATTTTAATATCATTATTACCTAAGAAATCTTTTTAAAAGCATTTTTCTATTTCTATTATTATTAAAAATTAAATATTTAACCTATATGAAATTTGGTATTATCATATTATTATTTTATTTTTTTTTTATAATTTTAAGTTCTGTTATCTATATACTATTATTATTATTTATTAAAATAAAAAAAACTAAATGATACAAAAATAATTATTACTAAATATTTTTTTTTTTTTTCTTAAAATTTTTTTTTTTTTGTTATTTCTTGTTAATTCAATATGGTTTTGTTCTTATTTTTTTACAAATATAAAAAAATTCCGTATTATTTAAATTTTAAAAAAAAAAAATTATTTATTAAAATTTATAATTACCAAAACATTATAAATTTATTAATATTTATAAACAATTTTATTTGTATTAAATTTGTATTAAATATCTGTTGGTTATATATTTTTACTTTGAACTATAATAATCTTATTTTTTCTTAATTAAAATATTCATTTTCATATTAATTAAAATAACATTTTTAAATACATATTTTTAAATATGATCAATTTTGACTTTCATTTAATTATATAATTTTTTTTGCTTAATATTTTTGTCATAATCCATGGTATATAAAAAAAGTAAAATAGATAAAAAACTTTATTGTATCACATTTATTACAAGATCATCTTTGTAAAAAAATTTTACTTATAATTTATAAAATTAAATTGAATTTAAAGTAGTAATTATTTCATTTATTTAAAATGATAACACATAATTATTATAAGTTTTTCTTTTTTTTTTTTTTTGAGAAAAACTTTTTCAAATATATAATAAATATATTTTTATATAAATCTTATAATAAATATATATTATATATTTATTAAATTATATAATTGATTGTATTTTATTATAATTTTAATTAATATGTATATAATCAACAAAAATATAGAATTTATTTGAAATTGGGTTCATTATAATTTCAAACAATCTGATATTAGTTATTTTCCTATCTACAACAATATATGTGAAAATCTTTATTATTATTATTCAAATGGTCTACATCATAATACCTTTAAACGTTTCTGCACAGAATAAAATATTATTATTTTATTATCATGTTAATCATATAGTTATATTATTTTCCATTAATCATTTCATCAACATAGACTTTAATTTGATGTATTTCATATAATATATATTAAGTCTGTCATTCTTAATTCACCTTTAACTGTACAAATGATATTCATAAAAAAATTCATATAATAACTTTTGTTATTACAAAAATCGCGTTGATCCTCAACTAGATAGACATAATTTTGAATGAGAGTATTATTATTAATATTTAAATATATAAAACGTATATATTTTAAAAAAAAATATTTAGTAAATAGTTATATTTAGTAATTAGATGAATTTTGAAAAAAAAAAATATTTATATATTTAATAAAATAACTTCATTTTATAACATCGTTTTTTCTAAATTGAGCTAAAGCTTTTTTAAATAATTTGTTGTCTAATACAACTTAAAATAATTTGTATTTTCTAAGTCATTTTTTGGTATGAATAAGTTATTATCTTTTTTTATTATTTAAGTAACCTTAACTATCGTCAAAATTAAATAATCAAAGTTTATTTAATCATTAATAATCATGATTATTATATTCATTTATTTAAATCTAATATTTTTTTATTTGTTAATTAACTTATTAAAGATGTATATTTTTAAGTAATTACTAAAATCAAATAATCATATATTATATAATTTACCTATTAAATTATTAGTTAAAAGTAGAAAATATAAAAATATTTAAATTCTTATTTCCATTAAATATTAAAAAAAAGTCTACATGATTTTTTATTTCTTAAAAAAAAAAAATTTTTTCAATTGGATAAAAAAAAAACCTAGTTTAATAAATATTTACAAATCATGATTAATATATTATTATAAAAATAAAAAAAAAATAAAACTAAAAAATAAAAATTTATTCTTATTAAAAACTTATTATTATACATTTAATAATACCAAATAAAACTAAAAAATAAAAATTTATTCTTATTAAAAACTTATTATTATACATTTAATAATACCAAGATTTGTAGTATGGATTTCCCAATATTTATTATCTTTAGTTTTATCACATAAATTTATGCTTAAATAAATTTCGTTATAATCACCTGTATTTAAAATTTTTAAAAAAAAGGTAAATTAATTATTACTATTATTATTATTATTATTATTATTATTATTATTATTATTATTATTATTATTATTATTATTAGAAAAGTAAAATAAAAAAAGTTAAATTTCTTCAGTAAAAAACAAAAAAATAAAATCAAAAAAATTATAAAACTTTAAATTTTTAATTAAAAATAAAAAAAAAAAAAAAAAAAAAGAAAAAAATTAAAAAAATTAAATATTTATTTGAATTTAATATTCAAAAGAAAAAAAAAAAAAAAAAAAAAAAAAAAAAAAAAAAAAAAAAGAATTTTAAAAATAAAATAATAAGTTTTCATTTAAATTTTTTTTAATTTAAAAACTATTAGTAAAATTGAATATTGAAAAAAAATTTTTAAATTAAAAACTTATAAACTTAAAGATAAAAATTATTATGAAAAAAAAAGTAAAATTTTTAAAATAAAAGTTTAAAAATAAAAACTATTATTAAAGTTAATATAATTTTTTACCCATCTTCAATTTTACTAAGTATTTATATTTATTTATATTTATAAATATAAATACTTGTTAGATATATATAATTTTTTTTTATTTTTTTATCCAAGATAAAAATTTATTTCTTTTTCATTATACAAAAAATAATATATAATTAAAATGGACGGAATAACTGACCTTTATTCACTAGAAAAAGATCGGTCACTATTTAAAAGGAAATTAGTAAGTATAATTAAAACTCTAAAACATAAAATATTAATTTAATACTATTAATATAATAATATTTTTATTAACATGATTCATAGAATATAATTAAAAACCAACTAATAATAATAATAATAAAAATAAATATATATATATAAAATTTAAGGGTTCCTTATATTCACTTATGTTTACTGTATCAGTAAAAACAGCAATACATCCAATATTATCATGTATTCTTTTTTTCTTAGAAGGTATGAAACCAAATATCATATATAAATTGTTAAATATATAAATTACATAGTTTTAATTTAAAAATTTATATATTTAACATCTTATATTTATTTTCAATATATTATTATTATTTTAATAACTACCAAAAAATAATAATGAAGATGTGCAACTCATTTATTTTGTTACTTTTAACAAGGATGTTATATCTTTAAATGAAAAGATACGAACATTTATTGGATATATGGCACTCAATAATATTAAATATTCAATATTTAGTAAATATTCTAAATTATTTTTTTACTTATATTCAAGAATACTTTTATTTAATTATCTATAACATATGAATTAATATTTACTTTTTGAACATTAAATAATACAGCATATATAAATTTGATATTATGTATATTATATTGTATAGCATCTTTTCTAATTGGTAATTATAAATATTTTTATTTATATATAATTTCAAAATAAAATAAAATAAAATAAAATAAAAAAAAAATATATAAAATAAAATAATAAATCTAATTAATTAAAAAAAAAAAATTAAAACATTGAAATAACATAATTTGTATTAACCGTTTAATTTTTATATAGCATTATATGTTTTCATAATTGGTCCCGAAAAGTAATATTCATTGATTTTATTGTAATTTTTGTAAAATTTAAAGAGTTAAATATTATAATATTTCATATTTATTTATACAAAATATTAATATATATTTTATATGTATTAATATTCTTTATAAATAAGACATAAAGAAAATATTTTTATAAAGGTTTGTTTTTTTTAAGAAAATTAATAAGATATTAAATATTACAATATTTTCAATAATTTAACAATTAATAAAAACATTTATTATTTATTATGAATGAAAATACTAGTATATAAGATTGATAGTAATACTATTTAATACGTAAGTTTTTATTTTTTTTTTTTTAATTTTTAAAAATAAATATATTAATTTTTTTTTTTTTATAACCTTCAAAAATTCCAAATCAATAGAGTTTTATATCCTCTTTGTACGTAACATAAATATTAATAAATATTTTTAATAATTAATATTTTAATTTTAAATTTTCTTTAATTATTAATATTTATTATTTGTAATAACATTATTTATAAAAATAACGATTATAGTTACAAATGTTTTATTAAAAGGGATAATGTCAAATAGTATTTATAAAGGATTATCTGAAAATGAAGGTGTATTAGGACAAGTTATCATGTAATTGAATTTTCATATTAATAATATGTTATTATTATTAAAACAATATAATTGAATATGTATATTAATAAATTATATATAAACTTTATATAAAAAAAAAGGACAATTATTTCTATTGTAACATTTGTATTATATATTTTTTTCCAATTCTTGGTTGTATGTATATGAAAAAAATAGTATCTACAAATTTTTTAAAGTGATTACGTTATTAATTAAAAAATATATTTTTATTTAATATATTTATTATATCTTTTTTTTATTTTTTTACTTTAAAAAAAAAGTTTCCATTTGTTTTTGCTAATCCAACTCCATTTAATAAAATTAATTCTTTATGCCAAAAATTTTCCTACTTAGACTTATTTTATCATATTATGATACTCTCATTTGTAAAAATAAAAAAGAATTCTTATATATACATATATAATTTTAAATAAATAAATCATAATTAATAATTTTTATTATTTATTTTTATTATGATTAATATAAAACAAATGAAAATATATAATAGAGTATTCTAATTATTGTTTTCCAGAATTTTAACCAAGCTCTTACTCAATATTTCTTTATAATTATTGGTTTATGTATGATATATTTAACTTCAAAGTTTTTTCAAACCCAACCATACTACAATAAATATATCAATATGATTAGAGGTGGAACATGGACAATGATTATTGGACTGTGTTTTGTAAATCTTTTATCATATATATTTGGTAGTGATAAATCATTTTTCAGTATTATTTTATTAGTTGTTGGTATCTGTTCTTTTATTATTGGTATTATATTTTGTCGAAAATTTTATAATTCTCATATTCAAGGAATTTATAGTAGATTTAAGGAAAAGAAAATCTATGATAAAAAGCAATATAACCATGAACACAATATAGAAAGCTCAAATGGATCAGAAAATGAAGAAAAATCACAGTTATTATTTGAAAATGAAGAAATGTCAACAAATTCAGATAATGAATTAGAAAATAAAGGAAAATCAAAAGGTAAAAAAGATAATAGAGATTCAGAAGAAGATGATAATGACAGTGATGATGATAATGAATATGATTCTGATGAAAATAGTCTCCTATTAAATGATAGAGTATCACAAAAAATTTCAGCTTTTGGTTCTATACAAGAAATATGTAAATATATTAATATAATTAAATTTTATAGTGATTAGTTTATATCATAAAAGATAAACTTTTAAATATGTATTGTATATTAAAATTAAAAAATTCCATTTATCTTTACAGTTAACACGGTTGTCATTAATGAATCAATTGTTGTTTTTAAGGATTATAATGATTTTGAATTAGCATGTAGATTTATATGGTAAGTTTTTAGTATCATTACATATATTGTTTTTTTTTATTCTTAATAAATAGTTTTATTAATCTGGATTTATAATAATTATTAATTGTAAATAATAATTTATTTGATACTCTAATATATAATGTAGGAATAATGAAACTAAAGAAGCTTTCTATTTAATTAAAGAATTATATGATGAATGGTATTCTTAATTGAAAAATAAATATATTATAAAATTAATGAAAATATAAAAAAAAATAAAAAAAATATTTATAATACAATAAAATATATATATAATATAATTTTTTTATTTATTTATTTAATATTATTATTATTATTATTATTATTATTATTATTATTATTATTATTATTATTATTATTACTATTATTACAGTACAAAAAATTTTAAAAAAAACCCATATGTAATATATACTTATATAAAGATAAAATTATTAATTAATTAAATATCTTTATATGATTATTAACTTTAAATATTTATATAATTATTTTTATGAAGATATCTATATTTTTCGCTTATTATTTGTTATACCTTGAAGAAAGAACATCAAAAAAACTAAAAGATGAAATCTTTGATAATATAAATAATGAAGATTATTATAATTATGAAAATGAGAATAAAAACGAAAATGAAAATGAAAGTAATAATGAAAGTGGAATTGAAAGTAATAATGAAAGTGGAGTTGAAAGTGGAGTTGAAAGTGGAGTTGAAAGTGGAGTTGAAAGTGAAAGTATGAATGAAGACGATGATAAAAGTGAAAATGAAATTGAAAAAAAAAAACATAACAATCAAACTAAGAAATACAATATGGAATATTTATTATCTAATGCACTATCATCAAAATTAAATTATTTCAATAGTTATTTTGTAAGATATATATTATATATTATAAGAGAAAAAGAAAGAGAAGATAAAGACTATTATAAAAAGTAATTAATTTAGAATAAAAATTTTTCATAAAATTAATTATTGAAAAAAAAAAAAGTTATAATAATTATTATTTTTTTAATATATACTAATTTATTACTATTACTATTACTATTATTATTATTATTATTATTATTATTATTATTATTATTATTATTATTATTATTATTATTATTATTATTATTATTATTATTATTATTATTATTATTACTATTATTATTATTATTTAATTTTATTATTTATTATATTTAGAGAAGCAGCTGAAATATTAATGAAATTACAACGTGAAGCAATTGAAAATCATATAGCAATTTTAAATTTATTAAAAAAATTCTTTCATTATATAAAAAGTCGAAATAAAGGTGATCATGAGAAATTTTTCAATATGAATCGTTTCCTTGAACTATTTTTTGATTTAAAGAAAGAAACATTAAAACTATATAACGAGATTTTTGAAAAATATCCTGATGAAAAAGTATATTATATATATTATTATAAATCATTAAAATAATAGATAATAATGAAACATTTATATATAAAATTTAATTTTTATAATATTTAAGAGTACATATCAAGTATATTCATTATTTATGAAAGATGTCTTTGTAAGTTTTTTTTTTAATAAATTTAAAGTTATATAATGAAAGAATTTTTATTATTAATAATGATATATAATAATTCTATATAAATTAAATAATCCAAAATATAATGTTCTAATAAAATAAAAAAAATTTTTTTTATTTATTTATCAATAATTTTTTATAAAATATTATAAAATATATAGAACACAACCAATGATGTAACATATTATAAATAATAAATGATTATAAATAATATAAATAATATAAAACATAGAATTAAAATATTTATATATATATATCCTAATTTAGAAATATATATTAAATGAAGGGGTAATTAATACTTTTTTATTATTATTATTTTTTTAAATTAAAAAAAAAAAAAAAAAAAAAAAGAATTATCTATATACATTATTTTATTTAATAATTATATAAAAAATTTTTGGTATATATATAAAAATTTTTTAATATATAGGATTCATTTATGGCATTAAATGATCCAAATAAAGATGAAGAACATGTTCCAGCAAGTTCTTTCGGAGAATCTGCTATTAATAGTACTGAAGTTAAACAAAAAAGACTAAAGTAAATATAAATATTTATATGGTTTAAAATATTACTTTTTTCATATAACAATTAATTTCTTCTCTTTTTTACACAATAGGGACAAAATGATAAATAATTTTAATGTAAAACATAAAAAGATTTCACGTATTATTTTTATTATGTTTTTTATAACTGGTATATTTTATGTCATATGGTATGAAATTCAATATTTCTTTATAAATTAATTATGTATATATTGTTAAATTATAATAATAATAAAATAATAAAAAAATAACAATATAATAATAAAAATAATTATAATAATAATAAGAAGAAGAAGAAGAAAAAGAAAAAGAAAAAGAATATAATAATAATAATAATAATAATATTAAATTCAATTTTTATTTTATATTTATTATATCCTTATTCATATGTAATAGTGTATTTTATGGCTATAAGCATACTAATAATTACTTATCACTTATTAGATATATTGAAGATTTGGATAATATGGATTATCGTATTAAAGATGTCATATTAAATATTAGATTCTACGGTTTTGCTATAATGTCAAAAGATTTAGAATTTATTGAAACTCAAAGAACAAAAATTAAAAATGGAATAAATTATATGGAAGAAGTTTATTTACCATTATTACAACCTCATTCTAATGAGCCAGCTTCAGAAACACGTGTTATAGTATTTGGAGAACAAACAATTACAAATGAAACAGAAACTAGAATTGAATATTTTAATTCTTTTGAATTAACTGAAAAAGTTATAATGTGGGTACATACTATTATCGAGCCTACTCCTGAAGAATGGGTAGAAAGAGTAAATAATGGAGAAAACGTATTAAAGAGTTTTATATTTAAGTAATTTTAATGTTTTTTTTTTCTTTTCATATATAAATAATTATTTTTAAAATAGAGTTAATTAAAACTAAAATTATTTTATTTAACCTCTTTTTATATTTATTTTTATTTATTCTATATAATGAATACGATAGAATGTTTGCAAGTAAAAATAATATATATATGCATTTATATAAAAAATATAATATAAATTAAAAATATTAAACTTTTTTTTTTTTTTCATTTAATAATTATAAATAACTTAGTTAATTCGGAAGGTCGTTTTGATGATGTAATTTGTGAAAGTGTTGATATATTTTATGAAAATGAAATAGGTAGTAGCGATAAAGAAATGAAGATTTTATATATTTTATCCGGTAGTATGATACTTATATCATTATTAATTAATATTATGGGTAACAATAAATAATTAATAATATATAAAAATATAAAATAATAATAATTATTAATTATTAATTATTAATTATTAATTATTAATTATTTATATTTATTATATAAAGGTATTATACCTTTATATAGATACTCAAAAAATTTGGAAAATAATATCTTAAGATTGTTTAAATATTTATTAAATAGTAAATATAATAATAAATATAATAAATTTAAATTTATTATATATATAAAACTAAAAACAAAAAAAAAAAAAATAAATTTTTATTCAATAAAAATTCTTTAATAAATAATAGGTTCACTTTCTGATTTAATATCAAGATTTGAAGATGGTATTGATTCTATTACTGAAATCTACGATATTATTCTTGAAGAGAAAAGAGACTATTTAAATAAACTCAGTAATGAAAACGGTATAATAAAAATTTTTTATAAAATAAGAGGATATATAGTCAATATATTATTAATTACAATGATTATAACACTTGTGTATCCAATTATTGTAACTATAATATAAATAATCATAAAAAATCATAAAAATATAATTTTTTTTTTCTTAATTTTTTTAATTCATATTATTATTTGATATTGAAATTTATTAATTTTTTAATAGACAACTGATAGTGAAATTCTTACAAACTTAGAATATAATAAAGAAGTGGTAATTATTATTTTTTCTTATTTCATAATAACTATATAAGAATTTCTTAAATATATATTAATATATTAATATATTTATATATTCATTCAATTTTTTTTTATAAAAAGGGAGAAAGAAAAGATAAAATTTTAGATATGAATACATTTTCATTGGAAACGTTACTTCAAGATCCTGGTAATGGAGTACCTGGAACATGGGAAACACTTTTATTCAAGAAAGTCAAAGATTTAGAGGTATAAAAAAATAAATTTATAAAAATCTATTTTTTAATCATAATTTATATATATAAATTTAAAAATGGTCTATTAATTTTTTAATCATATATTTTTTTAAAAATGATCTATAAATTTTTTAATCATAATATATATATTAAAAATATATAATTATTATAATTAAAATATATTATTATAATATGATTTTAGAATTTACAAGTTAAATTATATCAAGGAAAGTTAGGTTTAGCATCTGAAACTAAAATGAGATATTTAGATGATTATTTAATTAAATTTGGATGTAAATTAAATGAAACAGCATGCGACAATATAGAAGAAGATTATAATATTGGTATATATTTATTGAAATTTTTTATTAAATAAATAAATATATATATATATATATATATATATATAAATTCTATTAAAATAATTAATAAAATCTATTAATGAATTAATTAATGCAAAAAAAAAAAATTAAGGTTACACAAAAAGTTTATTGATATTGGGTATAAACGAAATAGTAGATGAATTAGTAACATCGGGAACAAGTATTGTTAATATGGCTAAAATTAGAAATTATAAAAAAGATTATGATAATGTTAATAATGAAATTACAGCAGAAAAATTTATGAATAATTGTCTTGGAAATCCTTATTATCTTTTCCAATTTAAAATGCTTGATTATATTCTACCTACTGTATTAAAATTAGAAGGAATTCTATATGATAAAAATGTAGATACTGTTAAATCAACTCTGTTTAATATGATATATATTATTGCATTAGGAATAATACTATATATCATATCAAGTATTTTAACCTATAAAATAGTTCAATCAACAAATAAAACGACAAATGAATTAGTTAATATTGTTTTCCTTATTCCTCAAACTACAATTAATATGATTCCTCAGTTTAAGAAATTCATAGAATCTGGTAGTTTTGAAGAATAAAAAATATAAATAACGTTTTAAAAAGAAAATCAATTTAAAAGCAAAGTTATTCTTTTATTGATTTTTTTTTTTGTTTGTTTTATTTTTTTTTTATGAGAAAATATTTTAAAAAGTATCTAAATTACATGAATAATATTTTATAAATAACAATAGCAACAACAATAACAATATTATTATAATATAATATGTTTATTTTTATCTTTCATAATAAATATATTTATTTTTTTTTTCTTTATTTTACTTTACAATTTTTTATAATTTATATAATAACTACAATTATATATTTTTCTTTTTCAAAAATGTTATAAATATAAATAAATAAATGAATAAAAAAAAAAAAAGAAAACATTTTTAAATAAATATATATTTTGTTCTTTGTTATTATATGTAATTATTTAAGTTTTAATTGTTTGTTAGAATAGATTTCTAATTAGATTTTAATGTAAGAAAAATTATATATAAACTATAATAATATTATTATTAATTTCTATTACATATATATGTATAATTTGTCTGTTTATTTATCCAGATAAATATTTTAGAGCTTTAAAATATTTTCTAGTATCATGTTGAACTAAAATTTTTATAGCATCAATATTTTCCTTATTAATAGCAGTATCATACCAAAGAGATTTAATTCTTATTTTCTTTTTTTCATTATAAATCATATTTCTTAATTCCTTATAAGAAAGAGAAGTATTATTTTTATAAATATGTAGTAATGTTTGAATGAAGTCTGTATCATAAATACAGTATTTAAATATAATTTCTAATAAATCATTTTGTTGATTTTCTATTAAATTTAATGGCAAATCAAATACGTCATCAGCAAGAATAAGACCATGACTTAAACTATATTTTAATACTTTGGAATTAAAATCTCGATAATATAAATAATAAATAATTCTATCATTAAAGAATACTTTATAATTAATATCTGCACCATATTTCAATAAAAGATCAGCAACTTTAAAATCTTTTTTAATCAATACAGATAATAGTGGTGAATTATAAAATTGTACTGTATAATTTAATGTTTCATAAAAGCAATGATCAAGAATAAATTTTATCATATCGTAAGATACATTATTATTGATAGCATCCATTAATATATCTCTAGATGAATTATTATAATAGGATAGTAAAAAATGATGTTCTTTTAAAAATCCATCTAATTCATTTATATTGTCTTTAACTATCATATTCTTAATAATATCTCTCTTTTCTTCAATAGTTTGTAAATTTGTTAAAAAATAATCGTCAATAGGTAGTTTTACCATTTTATTTTTAACTATTTTGATGAATTCCATTTGACTTGAAACGTCAGAGTTTAACAACTTAAAGAGTTTATCTAAACGGTGATTTATATCTCTTTTATCAAAACGATATAACAACTGTAAAGCTTTATAATTTTTATTAGAAATTGCTTTACGATACATGGTTTCATCAAAATTAATTATATTAATAAAATATTGTTGAAGCTGTTGCTTTGATAAAGGTATTCTATATTTATATAAATGAAGAAAATTGAGGATAAAAGTATTTCCAAAATTAAAATGTTTAAAAATAGTTTCTAAAACAAGGTTTTCAGACTTATCTATTAAACTATATATTAATTGGATGGAAGGAGCATTCGCTCCTCTATCTAAAATATATCTTAAATT